>JBBDGP010004367.1:0-147500 GCA_037952835.1 Lithobates septentrionalis | reverse complement strand
ATAATATAAATCCTTTATAATAATAATATAAATCCTGTATAATAGCGATTAAAATCCTGAATAATAATATTAATAATAATAACAATAATAATAATATAAATCCTGTATTATAATAATAATAATAAAATAATAATAATATAAATCATGTATAATAATAATAATAATATAAATTCTGTATAATAATAATAATAGTAATAATATAAATCCTTTATAAAATAATATAAATCCTGTATAATAGTGATTAAAATCCTGAATAATAATATTAATAATAATAACAATAATAATAATATAAATCCTGTATAATAATCATAATAATAATATTAATCCTGTAAAATAGTGATATAAATCCTGAATAATAATAACAATATTAATAATATTAATAAAAATAATAATAGAAATCCTGTATAAAAATAATATGAATCCTGTGTTATAATAATATTAATAATAATATAAATCCTGTATAATAATAATATGATAAATCCTGTATAATAATAATAATAACAGAAATCTGGTATAATAATAATAGAAATCCTGAATAAAAGTGATATAAATCGTGAATAATAATAATAATAATATTATTATTAATAATAATAATAACATAAATCCTGTAT
Source organism: Lithobates septentrionalis (assembly GCA_037952835.1). Classification (NCBI taxonomy): domain Eukaryota; kingdom Metazoa; phylum Chordata; class Amphibia; order Anura; family Ranidae; genus Lithobates; species Lithobates septentrionalis. The sequence continues at coordinate 146,889 of JBBDGP010004367.1, read as the reverse complement.
AATAATAATAACATAAATCTTATATAATAATATAGATCCTGTAAAATAATAATAATATAAATCCTGTATAATAATAATAAGAAATACTGCATAATAATAATAATAATAATAATATAAATCCTGTATAATAATAATAAGAAATACTGCATAATAATAATAATAATATAAATCCTGTATAGTAGCGATATAAAACCTGAATAATAATAATATTTATTAATAATAATATAAATCCTGTATAATAATAATAATAGAAATCTTATATAATAATAATATGAATCCTGTCTAATAATAATAATATAAATCTTGTATAATAATAAATAATAGAAATCCTGTATAATAATAATAATAGAAATCCTGTATAATAATAATAAAGTTCAGTCCCTTCCCTGCACTACCCACAACTAAAAAAACAAAAACATTTTGGCGCCAGTTCCCCTTTAAGCCGGTTACAGATATCTGATGACCTTTACGTGGTCCAGCCACGTTTGGGGTCACAGTTACCACACATATATATATATCTATTTATAGAGGAGAAAAGTTTTGAGCTTTAAAGAGCCCCTGTCATGATTTTCTTCTTCTTTTTGAATATATAAGTCGCTCTGGTGTCATGCTGATCCTTTGTCTTCCATATATCTGACCTCACATGATGGAGATGAGGAGTGCGGACCTCACCTCACACCCGGAGGGCTCCTCACCCTCCATCTCTCCTGATACTTTGTATTTGTTGGGATCTCTTACAAGGTGACTCCAGATATCAGTCCTGTGCTCATTACTCCTGCGGGTGGTGTTTGATAACGGGGACAGGTCATGTGATATCTGTCCTCTCCTGTGCTAAACATAGATCTGCTGCCAATCCCGGAGTATGTGACATGTCAGCTCTGCAGAGACATCACATTGTGGTTTGTAGAAGATACTTAACCCTGATGACCCCGGTGGGGGGGGGAGGGGGGGTGGAGAAAACGTGTCAATAAAATTGCATGAATAAATCCCGACATGTGATCACTTTTCAGATACTTCCCCAGTGCAAAGTCGTCCTTAAAGTAGAACTAGAGGCAAAACTTTTTTTTACATTTTGGATAGAGTAAAGGAGGGTTATAACCCCGGTCAGATTTTTTTTTTTTTGCCATTTGTGTCCCATTGGAGAGATTACCCTTCACTTCCTGTCCCATCGCCAAACAGGAAGTGAGAGGAAATCCATACAAATTAGGCAATACCTTGGGAACCCCCCCAGGTCACCAGAACTGTCCCCATTGGAAGATTTCCCCTTTATTACTTTTCTGGGGACAACCCAAAATGTGGGAGTTTCTTTTACTTTCACTTTCAATGATAACGGGAGAAAAGAGAGAGGGTGAATCTCCATAATGGGGGCACAGACAACAACAAAAACTGACCACTGCGTCTACGCTCCTCAATGTTACCTGACCACTGCGTCTACGCTCCTCAACATTACCCGACAACTGCGTCTACACTCCTCAATGTTACCTGACCACTGCGTCTACACTCCTCAATGTTACCTGACCACTGCGTCTACACTCCTCAATGTTACCTGACCACTGCGTCTACACTCCTCAATGTTACCTGACCACTGCGTCTACGTTCCTCAATGTTACCTGACCACTGCGTCTACGCTCCTCAACATTACCCGACCACTGTGTCTACACTCCTCAATGTTACCTGACCACTGCGTCTACACTCCTCAATGTTACCTGACCACTGCGTCTACGCTCCTCAACATTACCCGACCACTGCGTCTACGCTCCTCAACATTACCCGACCACTGCGTCTATGCTCCTCAATGTTACCTGACCACTGCGTCTACGCTCCTCAATGTTACCTGACCACTGCGTCTACACTCCTCAATGTTACCTGACCACTGCGTCTATGCTCCTCAATGTTACCTGACCACTGCGTCTACGCTCCTCAATGTTACCTGACCACTGCGTCTACGCTCCTCAATGTTACCTGACCACTGCGTCTACGCTCCTCAACATTACCCGACCACTGCGTCTACGCTCCTCAACATTACCCGACCACTGCGTCTACACTCCTCAATGTTACCTGACCACTGCGTCTACGCTCCTCAATGTTACCTGACCACTGCGTCTACACTCCTCAATGTTACCTGACCACTGCGTCTACGCTCCTCAATGTTACCTGACCACTGCGTCTACACTCCTCAATGTTACCTGACCACTGCGTCTACGCTCCTCAATGTTACCTGACCACTGCGTCTACGCTCCTCAATGTTACCTGACCACTGCGTCTACACTCCTCAATGTTACCTGACCACTGCGTCTACGCTCCTCAATGTTACCTGACCACTGCGTCTACACTCCTCAATGTTACCTGACCACTGCGTCTACGCTCCTCAACATTACCCGACCACTGCGTCTACACTCCTCAATGTTACCTGACCACTGCGTCTACACTCCTCAATGTTACCTGACCACTGCGTCTACACTCCTCAATGTTACCTGACCACTGCGTCTACGCTCCTCAATGTTACCTGACCACTGCGTCTACGCTCCTCAATGTTACCTGACCACTGCGTCTACGCTCCTCAATGTTACCTGACCACTGCGTCTACGCTCCTCAATGTTACCTGACCACTGCGTCTACGCTCCTCAACATTACCCGACCACTGCGTCTACACTCCTCAATGTTACCTGACCACTGCGTCTACGCTCCTCAATGTTACCTGACCACTGCGTCTACACTCCTCAATGTTACCTGACCACTGCGTCTACGCTCCTCAATGTTACCTGACCACTGCGTCTACGCTCCTCAATGTTACCTGACCACTGCGTCTACGCTCCTCAATGTTACCCGACCACTGCGTCTACACTCCTCAATGTTACCTGACCACTGCGTCTACGCTCCTCAATGTTACCTGACCACTGCGTCTACACTCCTCAATGTTACCTGACCACTGCGTCTACGCTCCTCAACATTACCCGACCACTGCGTCTACACTCCTCAATGTTACCTGACCACTGCGTCTACACTCCTCAATGTTACCTGACCACTGCGTCTACACTCCTCAATGTTACCTGACCACTGCGTCTACACTCCTCAATGTTACCTGACCACTGCGTCTACGCTCCTCAATGTTACCTGACCACTGCGTCTACGCTCCTCAATGTTACCTGACCACTGCGTCTACGTTCCTCAATGTTACCTGACCACTGCGTCTACGCTCCTCAATGTTACCTGACCACTGCGTCTACGCTCCTCAACATTACCCGACCACTGCGTCTACACTCCTCAATGTTACCTGACCACTGCGTCTACGCTCCTCAATGTTACCTGACCACTGCGTCTACACTCCTCAATGTTACCTGACCACTGCGTCTATGCTCCTCAACATTACCCGACCACTGCGTCTACACTCCTCAATGTTACCTGACCACTGCGTCTACACTCCTCAACATTACCTGACCACTGCGTCTACGCTCCTCAACATTACCCGACCACTGCGTCTACACTCCTCAATGTTACCTGACCACTGCGTCTACGCTCCTCAATGTTACCTGACCACTGCGTCTACACTCCTCAATGTTACCTGACCACTGCGTCTACGCTCCTCAATGTTACCTGACCACTGCGTCTTCACTCCTCAATGTTACCTGACCACTGCGTCTACGCTCCTCAACATTACCCGACCACTGCGTCTACACTCCTCAATGTTACCTGACCACTGCGTCTATGCTCCTCAATGTTACCTGACCACTGCGTCTACGCTCCTCAACATTACCCGACCACTGCGTCTACACTCCTCAATGTTACCTGACCACTGCGTCTACGCTCCTTAATGTTACCTGACCACTGCGTTTACGCTCCTCAATGTTACCTGACCACTGCGTCTATGCTCCTCAATGTTATCCGACCACTGCATCTACGCTCCTCAATGTTACCTGACCACTGCGTCTACGCTCCTCAATGTTACCTGACCACTGCGTCTATGCTCCTCAACATTACCCGACCACTGCGTCTACGCTCCTCAATGTTACCTGACCACTGCGTCTATGCTCCTCAATGTTACCTGACCACTGCGTCTACGCTCCTCAATGTTACCTGACCACTGCGTCTATGCTCCTCAATGTTACCTGACCACTGCGTCTATGCTCCTCAATGTTACCTGACCACTGCGTCTACACTCCTCAATGTTACCTGACCACTGAGTCTATGCTCCTCAATGTTACCTGACCACTGCGTCTTCACTCCTCAATGTTACCTGACCACTGAGTCTACGCTCCTCAATGTTACCTGACCACTGCGTCTATGCTCCTCAATGTTACCTGACCACTGCGTCTATGCTCCTCAATGTTACCTGACCACTGCGTCTACGCTCCTCAACGTTACCTGACCACTGCCTCTACGCTCCTCAATGTTACCTGACCACTGTGTCTATGCTCAACATTGTCCCATTAATGGAGTCCTCAATGTTGAGAAATCCCATAAATAACCCCCTTGGGCCTCAGAGATGTTGAATGCAGGGGGAAACAAACATGGTGGACAATGAAAGTAAAAAATGAAGAAATGAAGACATTTTCATTGTCCACCATGTTTTTTTCCCTTGCATTCAACATCTGTGTGAGATTTATGGGGAAAATCCTGTTCACACTTACCTATCAAATACACTGTGAAATAATTTGCACAGGCTATGTGTACCTTATTATTAATTTTGATTTGTATTTTAGAACACATCATGTTGCTTGTACCCCTGAAGAAGACTCTTTGGAGTTGAAACGCGTTGGCACCCAATGTTCCATACAAAAAAGAATTGTAAACGTCTATGAACTGGTGGTTTAATTTTAAAGTGGTTGTGAAGTCTAAACATTTTTTACCTTAATGCATTCTTTGGCCCCCCCTCCCCCCTTTACCTAAAACCTCATTCGATCCAGTGCCGTGCAGGTCGGCAGATCTTTTTTCCCCTCACTTCCGGGTCTTGCTGGCTTTGCTGGGGCACGGGAAGCCAATGGCTCCCGGTGCTGTCAAACAAATCCAGTGATGAGGGATCAGGGGGGGGGCGGGGCCGAGTCCCGCTGTCTGTGTTAATGTGAAGTGGCTTCCCATGGGGGCACCGGCCAGAGAGGAGCGCCGGCGGGAAAAGAGGAGGTTCCCGGCCCCTCTGTGCGATTCCATTGAAATGTTTGTCGTTTTTTTTTTTTTACCATTACAATCCCTTTAAGCCTTTGCCATATGTGGTATTTTTTAATTATTGTATCAATAAAATTGTACCGATTTTTCCTTCTTCGTTGGTGTTTGGTGCGAAAAAAAATCCCATCCAAATTTTGCAGAATTTCACACATGTGGGTTATTGCAATGGATGTCAGGGCCTGGGGGGGAGGGGGGGCTCATAGTGATTTTTAAACAGGAGGCGCATTCAGCATTTTGTCACATTGGACGATCGAAAGTATTCTATCTGGAGCTCCTTCTAAAAAGGTCAGTCGTTGCCGTTCACCGGGAACCACGAGCTATAAGTGGACGCACACAGAGGCAGACAATATGCATTGTGTCCCATGGAGGATCTTTCTTTGTGTCTCGGGGGTGGGGGGAGGGGACAGCTGCGTGGGATCATCTGTCTGCGCCGGGGTCGGGTTCCTCAAACAATATCTATTGTTCTCTTCCCCGTCTGTGAATGACTCCCGCCACTCCGAGCCCATTCAGAGGAGAACACGATCCCACCTTTAATTAAAGCTCCAGGCAGCGATGTGTCAACTTGTTGGGTCCGGAGTTATTCATGTGTTCACTTTAAAGGGCCACTCCGCCTAAAACTGACATTGCAGTTCCTGACTCAGACAGCAAATAAACACCTCAGGTAGGTTCAGATCCTTCATCTATAAAAACAACAAAAACACAAACAAACAAAAAAAACCCCAAAAGCTCATTAATTAAGCCTTATGGCTTGGATATTGTAGCTCTTCACAATGTAGGGGGCCACCCCAAAAAATCGGGGTCACCCAAATTGAGAAGTCTATGTATAGGTGAGCCAAACAAACTTCTTAAAGTGGAAGTAAAGTTCTATCTCCTGTCTGATCAATGTTTATAAACAATGTTACTTTGTATCTCTCTATCCCCCGTCTGGTCAATGTTTATAAACAATGTTACTTTGTATCTCTCTATCTCCCGTCTGGTCAATGTTTATAAACAATGTTACTTTGTATCTCTCTATCTCCCGTCTGATCAATGTTTATAAACAATGTTACTTTGTATCTCTCTATCTGCCGTCTGATCAATGTTTATAAACAATGTTACTTTGTATCTCTCTATCCCCCGTCTGGTCAATGTTTATAAACAATGTTACTTTGTATCTCTCTATCTCCCGTCTGATCAATGTTTATAAACAATGTTACTTTGTATCTCTCTATCTGCCGTCTGATCAATGTTTATAAACAATGTTACTTTGTATCTCTCTATCTCCTGTCTGATCAATGTTTAAAAAACAATGTTACTTTGTATCTCTCTATCTGCCGTCTGATCAATGTTTCTAAACAATGTTACTTTGTATCTCTCTATCTCCTGTCTGAGCAAGGTTTATAAACAATGTTACTTTGTATCTCTCTATCTCCTGTCTGATCAATGTTTCTAAACAATGTTACTTTGTATCTCTCTATCTCCTGTCTGAGCAAGGTTTATAAACAATGTTACTTTGTATCTCTCTATCTCCTGTCTGATCAATGTTTAAAAAACAATGTTACTTTGTATCTCTCTATCTCCTGTCTGAGCAAGGTTTATAAACAATGTTACTTTGTATCTCTCTATCTGCCGTCTGATCAATGTTTAAAAAACAATGTTACTTTGTATCTCTCTATCTGCCGTCTGATCAATGTTTCTAAACAATGTTACTTTGTATCTCTCTATCTCCCATCTAATCAATGTTTATAAACAATGTTACTTTGTATCTCTCTATCTCCTGTCTGAGCAATGTTTATAAACAATGTTACTTTGTATCTCTCTATCTCCTGTCTGATCAATGTTTATAAACAATGTTACTTTGTATCTCTCTAGCTCACGTCTGATCAATGTTTATAAACAATGTTACTTTGTATCTCTCTAGCTCACCTATGAACAATGTATATGTAAGCATCCATATGAAGATTTGAAGGTAGGACTATTTGTGAAGGGGGGGGGGGGACACAGATGACTCTGCCGTGATGTGGGGCTCAGCTTAGAAGGAGGGACTCTAAAATTTGTTGACAGTATGTCCTCTGACTTTTTTCGATCAGACAGCCTCGATCCGGCCCTGGCTGCTCCTCATGTCTCAGGGCAGATTTGGTGATGGTCACCACAATGGACCACGGCTGCTCAATGGCCCACTTGTGGTCTCCATGGGAAGCCTGCCTGACAAGGTGACAACTGGAAGAGGGGGGCGGCGCCTTGTGGCCGTTGGCATTGCCGCTTGTAGTCTCCACCAGGGGGCGCATGTGGCAGGGTGACAATATGGCATTTTCATGGCGGGATCGCTGAGGATTTTGACGCACGTTTTTTATGGCCAGCTCAAGCGATCTGAACCGGCATCAATAAAAATGAAGGCAAAGCCGCGAGCGTGCAATGACGCATGTTCCAAGGCGCGGTGTGCATGGGACCTAAAGCTTTAACTGCATAAATTGCCACTAAAGCGACGATCGTTTTGTCTTTCATTCAGAATGGGATGGCGTTGCAGAGCGGTTTGTGCCGCGATCGCCTATGTTCTATACATGTATGTGAGGAGCGGGGATTTCCCTCCCGGTGTATCCAGGAACTTTAGTCATTAATTATGATCTGCCTCAGGTTCCTTCACAGGAGGAATTTTTTTTTTGAGGGATATCGAACATTCCCAGCTCTGTGGCCATATATGGCGTATGGCTCGGAGCGTATAAACAGTGATGCAATGGCAGCATTAACCCTCCTGTACCAGCCAGAGGATCGAGGTAACAGACGCGTCCTACAATCTCCGCACTGGAAATATGAGATATGGGACTGGCCGGGGTTCTGGCTTGTCACTTGTGATCATGTGTTGCTCCAGAAATACTCCAGAGAGAGGACAAGCCTGCCAGTCGCACGGACAACCTGCGGCAGAGGGGACTCCTGGGGTACGCTGCGAGAGGAATCGGTGAACCCCACAAACCACATCAGAGACATCCATACACCTACAGATCAAGGTAACGCTACAAATACCATCTGTGATGTCCCTACACCTAAAGAACGAGGCCACCCCATAAATACCATCTGTAATGTCCCTACACCTAAAGAACGAGGCCACCCCATAAATACCATCTGTGATGTCCCTACACCTAAAGAACGAGGCCACCCCATAAATACCATCTGTGATGTCCCTACACCTAAAGAACGAGGCCACCCCATAAACACCATCTGTGATGTCCCTACACCTAAAGAACGAGGCCACCCCATAAACACCATCTGTAATGTCCCTACACCTAAAGAACGAGGCCACCCCATAAATACCATCTGTAATGTCCCTACACCTAAAGAACGAGGCCACCCCATAAATACCATCTGTGATGTCCCTACACCTAAAGAACGAGGCCACCCCATAAATACCATCTGTGATGTCCCTACACCTAAAGAACGAGGCCACCCCATAAATACCATCTGTGATGTCCCTACACCTAAAGAACGAGGCCACCCCATAAACACCATCTGTGATGTCCCTACACCTAAAGAACGAGGCCACCCCATAAACACCATCTGTAATGTCCCTACACCTAAAGAACGAGGCCACCCCATAAATACCATCTGTAATGTCCCTACACCTAAAGAACGAGGCCACCCCATAAACACCATCTGTGATGTCCCTACACCTAAAGAACGAGGCCACCCCATAAATACCATCTGTGATGTCCCTACACCTAAAGAACGAGGCCACCCCATAAACACCATCTGTGATGTCCCTACACCTAAAGAACGAGGCCACCCCATAAATACCATCTGTGATGTCCCTACATCTAAAGAACGAGGCCACCCCATTAATACCATCTGTAATGTCCCTACACCTAAAGAACGAGGCCACCCCATAAATACCATCTGTAATGTCCCTACACCTAAAGAACGAGGCCACCCCATAAATACCATCTGTGATGTCCCTACACCTAAAGAACGAGGCCACCCCATAAATACCATCTGTGATGTCCCTACACCTAAAGAACGAGGCCACCCCATAAATACCATCTGTGATGTCCCTACACCTAAAGAACGAGGCCACCCCATTAATACCATCTGTAATGTCCCTACACCTAAAGAACGAGGCCACCCCATAAATACCATCTGTGATGTCCCTACACCTAAAGAACGAGGCCACCCCATAAATACCATCTGTGAGGTCCCTACACCTAAAGAACGAGGCCACCCCATAAATACCATCTGTGATGTCCCTACACCTAAAGAACGAGGCCACCCCATAAATACCATCTGTGATGTCCCTACACCTAAAGAACGAGGCCACCCCATTAATACCATCTGTAATGTCCCTACACCTAAAGAACGAGGCCACCCCATAAATACCATCTGTGATGTCCCTACATCTAAAGAACGAGGCCACCCCATAAATACCATCTGTGATGTCCCTACACCTAAAGAACGAGGCCACCCCATAAATACCATCTGTAATGTCCCTACACCTAAAGAACGAGGCCACCCCATTAATACCATCTGTGATGTCCCTACACCTAAAGAACGAGGCCACCCCATAAATACCATCTGTAATGTCCCTACACCTAAAGAACGAGGCCACCCCATAAATACCATCTGTAATGTCCCTACACCTAAAGAACGAGGCCACCCCATTAACACCATCTGTGATGTCCCTACACCTAAAGAACGAGGCCACCCCATAAATACCATCTGTGATGTCCCTACACCTAAAGAACGAGGCCACCCCATAAATACCATCTGTGATGTCCCTACACCTAAAGAACGAGGCCACCCCATAAATACCATCTGTAATGTCCCTACACCTAAAGAACGAGGCCACCTCATTAATACCATCTGTAATGTCCCTACACCTAAAGAACGAGGCCACCCCATAAATACCATCTGTGAGGTCCCTACACCTAAAGAACGAGGCCACCCCATAAATACCATCTGTAATGTCCCTACACCTAAAGAACGAGGCCACCCCATAAATACCATCTGTAATGTCCCTACACCTAAAGAACGAGGCCACCCCATTAACACCATCTGTGATGTCCCTACACCTAAAGAACGAGGCCACCCCATAAATACCATCTGTGATGTCCCTACACCTAAAGAACGAGGCCACCCCATAAATACCATCTGTGATGTCCCTACACCTAAAGAACGAGGCCACCCCATAAATACCATCTGTGATGTCCCTACACCTAAAGAACGAGGCCACCCCATAAATACCATCTGTAATGTCCCTACACCTAAAGAACGAGGCCACCTCATTAATACCATCTGTAATGTCCCTACACCTAAAGAACGAGGCCACCCCATAAATACCATCTGTGATGTCCCTACACCTAAAGAACGAGGCCACCCCATAAATACCATCTGTGATGTCCCTACACCTAAAGAACGAGGCCACCCCATAAATACCATCTGTGATGTCCCTACACCTAAAGAACGAGGCCACCCCATTAATACCATCTGTAATGTCCCTACACCTAAAGAACGAGGCCACCTCATTAATACCATCTGTAATGTCCCTACACCTAAAGAACGAGGCCACCCCATAAATACCATCTGTGATGTCCCTACACCTAAAGAACGAGGCCACCCCATAAATACCATCTGTGATGTCCCTACACCTAAAGAACGAGGCCACCCCATAAATACCATCTGTGATGTCCCTACACCTAAAGAACGAGGCCACCCCATAAATACCATCTGTGAGGTCCCTACACCTAAAGAACGAGGCCACCCCATAAATACCATCTGTAATGTCCCTACACCTAAAGAACGAGGCCACCCCATAAATACCATCTGTAATGTCCCTACACCTAAAGAACGAGGCCACCCCATTAACACCATCTGTGATGTCCCTACACCTAAAGAACGAGGCCACCCCATAAATACCATCTGTGATGTCCCTACACCTAAAGAACGAGGCCACCCCATAAATACCATCTGTAATGTCCCTACACCTAAAGAACGAGGCCACCCCATAAATACCATCTGTGAGGTCCCTACATCTAAAGAACGAGGCCACCCCATAAATACCATCTGTGAGGTCCCTACACCTAAAGAACGAGGCCACCCCATAAATACCATTTGTAATGTCCCTACACCTAAAGAACGAGGCCACCCCATTAATACCATCTGTGAGGTCCCTACACCTAAAGAACAAGGCCACCCCATAATTACCATCTGTGAGGTCATTACACCTAAAGAACAAGGTCAACCCACAAAGAGCATCTATACTGTCCCTACACCTATAGAATTTGGTGACCCCACCAATAACATCTATGACGCTCCTACACCTAAAGAACGAGGTCACCCCACAAAGAGCATCTAGAAAGTCCCTACACCTAAGGTGACCCTACAAATAGCATCTGTAACATCCCTACACCTACAGATCGAGGTCACCCCACAATAAGCATCTACAATGTCCCTACAACTAAAGAATGAGGTGACCCTACAAACAGCACCAGTAACATCCCTAGACCTACAGTATGAGGTGACCCCATAAATACCATCTGTGAAGTCCCTACACCTAAAGAATGAGGTCTTCCCACAAAGAACATCTACAATGACCCTACACCTAAAGAACGAGGTGACCCTACAAACAGCACCTGTAATGTCCCTACGCCTACAGTATGAGGTGACCCCATAAATGCCATCTGTGATGTCTCTCCACCTATAGAATGAGGTCACTTCACCAAGCGCATCTACAATGTTCCTACACCTAAAGAAAGAGGTGACCCCACAAACAGCACCTGTAATGTCCCTACACCTAAAAAACAAGGTCACCCCATAAATACCATCTGTGATGTCATTACACTTAAAGAACGAGGTCACCCCACAAAGAGCATCTATACTGTGCCTACACCTATAGGATGTGGTGACCCCACAAATAACATCCATGACCTCCCTACACCTACAGATCGAGGTCACCCCACAATAAGCAGCTACAATGTCCCTACACCTAAAGAACGAGGTGACCCTATAAACAGCACTTGTATTGTCCCTACACCTACAGTATGAGGTGACCCCATAAATACCATCTGTGATGCCTCTCCACCTATAGAATGAGGTCACTCCACCAAGCGCATCTACAATGTTCCTACACCTAAAGAACGGGGTGACCCTACAAACAGCACCTGTAATGTCCCTACATCTACAGTATGAGGTGACCCCATAAATATGATCTTTAACATATCTACACCTACAGAAGGAGGTAACAAAACATATACTATCTGTGACGCCCCTACACCTACAGAACGAGGTGACCCCACAAATAGAATCTGCAACATCCTTACATCTACATAATGGGGTCACCCCACAAATAGCATCTGTGACATCCCAACCTCTACAGAGAGGGAGGTGACTCCACAAGTAGCATCTACAAAGTCTCTACACCTACAGAACGAGATGACCCCACAAATAGAATCTGCAACATTGCCACACCTACTGTACGTACCAATGTGACCCCCACAAATAGCATCTATGATGTCCCTACACCTCCAGAACAGGGTCACCCCACAAATAGCATCTACGACGTCCCTACACCTACATAATGAGGTTACCCCACAAATAGTATCTGCAACATCCTTACACCTACATAATGGGGTCACCCTACAGATAGCATCTATGACATCCCAACCTCTACAGAATGAGGTGACCCCACAAATACCATCTACAATCTCCTTAAACATGCAGAACGGCGTCACCCCATAAATACCATCTGTGAAGTCCCTACACCTAAAGAAAGAGGTGACCCCACAAACAGCACCTGTAATGTCCCAACATCTAACAAAAACGAGGTCACCCCTTAAATAACATCTGTGATGTCATTACACCTAAAGAACGAGGTCACCCCACAAAGAGCATCTATACTGTGCCTACACCTATAGGATGTGGTGACCCCACCAATAACATCCATGACCTCCCTACACCTAAAGAACAAGGTCACCCCACAAAAAGCATCGACAAAGTCCCTACACCTAAGGCGACCCTACAAATAGCATCTGTAACATCCCTACACCTACAGATCGAGGTCACCCCACAATAAGCATCTACAATGTCCCTACACCTAAAGAACGGGGTGACCCTACAAACAGCACCTGTAATGTCCCTACACCTAAAGAAAAGGAGGTCACCCCATAAATACCATCTGTGATGTCATTACACCTAAAGAACGAGGTCACCCCACAAAGAGCATCTATACTGTGCCTACACCTATAGGATGTGGTGACCCCACCAATAACATCCATGACCTCCCTACACCTAAAGAACAAGGTCACCCCACAAAAAGCATCGACAAAGTCCCTACACCTAAGGCGACCCTACAAATAGCATCTGTAACATCCCTACACCTACAGATCGAGGTCACCCCACAATAAGCATCTACAATGTCCCTACACCTAAAGAACGGGGTGACCCTACAAACAGCACTTGTATTGTCCCTACACCTACAGTATGAGGTGACCCCATAAATACCATCCGTGAAGTCCCTACACCTATAGAATGGGGTCACTTCACCAAGCGCATCTACAATGTTGCTACACCTAAAGAACGAGGTGACCCTACAAACAGCACCTGTAATGTCCCTACATCTACAGTATGAGGTCACCCCACAAAAATCATCTTTAACATATCTACACCTACAGAAGGAGGTAACAAAACATATACTATCTGTGACGCCCCTACACCTGCAGAACGAGGTGACCCCACAAATAGAATCTGCAACATCCTTACATCTACATAATGGGGTCACCCCACAAATAGCATCTGTGACATCCCAACCTCTACAGAGAGAGAGGTGACTCCACAAGTAGCATCTACAAAGTCTCTACACCTACAGAACGAGGTGACCCCACAAATAGAAACGACAACATTGCCACACCTACTGTACGTACCAATGTGACCCCCACAAATAGCATCCATGATGTCCCTACACCTCCAGAACAGGGTCACCCCACAAATAGCATCTACGACGTCCCTACACCTCCAGAACAAGATCACCCCACAAATAGTATCTGTGACATCCCAACCTCTACAGAACAAGGTGACCCCACAAATAACATCTACAATGTCCTTAAACCTGCAGAACGGCGTCACCCCATAAATACCATCTGCCATGTTCCTACACCTACAGAATACGGTGACATTTAGGCCATGCTTACCCCTACAGGGCGCAGACTCCGCCCATCAATACGCTGATGACATTTTTGAATAAACCTTTTTCTCTTTTCATTACATACCTGTTTTTAGTCCCAGTGATGTCATCACTGGGCCTCTGTGCTTCTCTATGCAATGCCGACACCCACTCCTCCAGACTTGACACCCACCCACCAAAGGCCTTTTGATATTTGCATAACTCCTCCCAAGAGCCCGCCCACTGCTTGTATCAGGACCGAGGACTCTGAATCTACATACATTCTGTGCAAACTAACCAGCTGTTTGTGAGAACGGGGCAAGACCGAATGTTCTCGGAGTATTTTTCTCTTCTGGTCGAATGTTTATCAGATACTATGGGCAGTAGAAAAGACCAGTTCATTTATGATGAATGGAGAGCGAATTGGGGGGAAATACCACATTATGGCCACTAGATGGAGCTGAGGATCAGAGCAAACAAATGCAATCTTAGCAGGAAAAGGTGACAATTTTTAGAGAACACTGGAGGGAATTATCAAATGAATCTAATTATTGCTACTACGGGATCCCCATAAAATGTGCTAATTCCCTCCAGCATTCTCTGGAATTACAAAACAGCAAAGGTGGAAAACGCCGCACACCGGAGTTAGGGATAAAAGAGATGCCGCTTCAGCCTGGCTCCTCCCAGAATGACGCATTTTGCCCCAATGTAAAAATTTTATAGAATAGAAAAAAAAATCTAATAATTGCTACTACAGGATCCCCATTAAAGTAGCTGATTCCTACGTTCCAGCATTCTCCTGAATTGTTACATTGTATCTCTTCCTACTAAGATGTATTTATTTCCTATGATTCTCAGCTCCATCTAATGGTTGCAATGCAGCTCTGGAGAGGAGTAGTGCAGAGGACGGGGGTTGGGATATTTTCCGGAAGCTATGTACAGCCCCCCCCTGCTGGCTCCTCCCACCAGCCATGATCTGCCTGCATTGCATAGAGAAGCACAGAGACCCAATGATGACGTCATTGGTGTGCACAGCCTATTGCATTGGGGCGCGTACCCCCTGAGCACAAACACACATGCTTGTATATCAGCAGAGCGGTGGGAGGTGTCAGCAGAGCAGAGATTGGTGTCAGTAGTTTTTATTTGTAGTATTTTTAACAATTTTGTTTTTTGTAATTATTTTTAACAATATTATTTTTTCTATTTTTTTCTATTTTTTTTAGGAGCCCCACTGGGGGGGTTTTGGTGAAAGATCGAGGGTCTAAACAGACCTCAGATGTCTCACTTTTGATTCAGAGATGGGGATTGAGGACAGAGATTCCCCAGTCCTTCTCCGCAGCCTCAGCTGCATTAGACAGAAAACGACTTCCTGTTCATTCACAAACTGAAGCCTAGTAAACACAGTTTACTAGGCTTCAGTTAAGAACGAACACAGGTGCAGCTGGTGCAGATCACTCGCTGTGTTCAGTCAGAAAAGGAAAGGGGTTGGTAAATGAAATATTTACCGGCCCCTTCTCCCACTCTCTATTCTGAAACAATCCCTGTAACTGAACTGCCGACACCGCAGGGAGGGGGGTGGTGATGGGGTGTGCCAGGAATCAGGGGAAATCAGCACTGCACAGAATAATTAGGGAGTGCCCAGGCACACCTGGCACACCCTGTGTGCACACCTATGTCATTGGGTCTTATATAAGATATGTAATGAAAATAGAAAGATTTTATTTAATGTTTCATCAGCAGGTTGATGGGGGGGGAGGGGTATTAAATTTCAGCTTCATTATTATTATATACTGTTATAAACGACATCATGGATCTTATGCGTTGTTGCGCTAAGTTTGGAAAACAAAAACACTTTCCCTGTAATGTTGTACCTGTTGATATTTACTTACATGTACTTACTTAATACTTACATTATAATTATTGAAGTATTACATAAATACAGAAGTGCACAGCCAGCAGATTTTTTTTTTTTTTTTTTGCTGGTCGTTTAGCATATGGAAGTTGATTGGAAGACAGAAGACGGAGGACTAAAGAGAGCAGAAACCATAGAAAAGTTTTTTCCTTAGACCGGGGTTCTCCTTTCATTTTTTTGTGTATGTGAGCAGAACGCTGCCCCCCTGTGGCCATTCATGGAGGTGCAGTATTGGTCAGAGTTCACTTTCAGGGTTTGTTTGCACCCCCCACCCCCCCCCCAGTGTCTTCCCTCCTGCAGAGTCATGATTGACTGCGCCGTGCCGGCAGACAGATGGTTGTTGTTTACTTGGATGGCCCCACGTGTGGTGACAACGTTGTGTAAAATTATCTTTCCGGTGTCAAGTGTCGGTGTAAGAACAGATTCGGAGCTATATGGGGGTCCTCGGGTCGGGCACAATGCTGAGGCACCGGTTTTGGTTGTTTACAGAGTGCAGGGATTGGTTGGTGGGCCCCCTCCTCTATGTACGCTCCGGTGGGGGCGGAGCCAGCTGATCGGGTGTTCGATGCACGCCACGCCGTGTACATCGAATGTCAAAATGATGATAATAATACTTTTCCGCTTTCTGAAAAATGGCAACATTTATCTTGAAAATAAAAAGGAAAAAATTATATTTTCAAGTGTTTTTTTTTTTCATATAGATTTTGAATGGCGTGCAGAAGGATTAGAACCCCTGTCAGGTTTTTACTGTTATCTGAGGTTCTGGATTTCCCTCTCTTCCTGTTCTGTTGGCGAACACTTCATCAGACAGGAAGTGATGGGAACTCTCCAACAGCAGCAAAGACTGCAATAAAAATGCCTCACATTAGCAGGGAAAAGGAAGGCTAGAGCAACTAACCTTCAATCCAGAGATTCCCCCCCCCCCCCCCGCAGTACCTTTTTTTTACCACTAGATGTCCTCAGTCCAGAGCAACTAACCTTCAATCTGGAGATTCCCCCACCGCAGTACTTTTTTTTGGCACTAGATGTCCTCAGTCTAGAGCAACTGACCTTCAATCCAGAGATTTCCCCCCCGCAATACTTTTTTTTGCCACTAGATGTCCTCAGTCTAGACTCTAGAGCAACTAACCTTCAATGCAGAGATTTCCCCCCGCAATACTTTTTTTTTGCCACTAGATGTCCTCAGTCTAGAGCAACTAACCTTCAATCCAGAGATTTCCCCCCCGCAATACTTTTTTTTGCCACTAGATGTCCTCAGTGTAGAGTAACTAACCTTCAATCCAGAGATTGCCCCCCGCAGTACTCTTTTTATGCCACTAGATGTCCTCAGTCTAATTGCTGTCATCATTCACCTTCTTCTGAGCTCAGGTTGTCCTGGATCTGCCCCCCCCCCCCCAGCATGCTCTCTCCTCCTATCAGAATGAGCTGATTGGCCTCTTGTGTTGCTTCTCCCTCTCACCCTCCAGCCCTGCTGTACAGAGAGACTGATGCCGGGTCACATTCGGGGACACGGAGCGATTACTGAGCGAACAATTCTTTATAATGCAGCTTTCTGATTCTTGGATGTGATGGCTGCATTAGATTTCTTTCCCATTTGTGTGACTTCAGAATCGTGCGATTTCCATAAAGGCTTCACAATGCGACTTTGGAGGAGTGCGACTTTATTACGACTTTGACCAATGTGATTGTTTGTGCTCTACAAAGTCGCACACAAGTAGGTCATGTGGGTGCGACTTAAATGCGACATCTGAGGGTTTACATGGAAGTCTTTGGCCCTCAAGTCGCATGAAAGTCGGACCGAACTAGTGCAGGAACTACTTTAAGATTCTAAGTCTCACAGATATGAACAGTACTCATTGGGGGGGTGACTTTTGGGGGTCCAAATTCGCATGACAAGTCGCACAAGTGCGGGGGCCCTAGGCTTTCTTCTATTTTTCATCTGGTGATCCAGCCAGCAAGTCTGTTTTTTCAAAAGAACAACCTCTCCACAGACGGTATCATCAGTTACAGGGATGGGTCAAACCATTTAGCGGGGGGGGGGGTGCTAACCAGTTCCAGTCCATAGGGGGGCGCTGTGGGGTACCCGATGTCCGCCGGGACCCGTCAATCGTTAGGCAGAGAGGGAGAACGGCGATCGGCCTGTATAAATGAGATCTCTGTGCTGTGAGGAGGGAAGGGATCGATCAAAATCAGAGACACGAATCAATGTCTTCCCCTAGAAAAAGCACCCCCCCCCCACAGAACACACAAACACTGGCTAGGCACATTTTTTACCCTTTGATCGCCCCCTAGATGTTTAACCCCCTTCCCAGCCAGTGTCATTGTCAGTGACTTTTGACAGTGGGGGAGCCAGTGACACTAATACAGTGATCGGTGCTAAAAATACGCACTGTCACTGCACAGTACAGTGACAGTGCATATTTTTAGCGCCGATCACTGTATTAGTGTCACTGGCTCCCCCACTGTCAAAAGTCTCAATTAGTGTCAGAATGTCCACCGCAATATCGCAGTCCAGATATAAGTCGCTGATCTCCGCCATTACTGGTAAAAAAAATTTAAAAAGATAAATCTATCTTATCGTTTGTAGACGCGATAACCTTTAACCAAACCAATCAATGCTTATTGGGATTTAAATTAATTATTTAAATTATTTAATTTTAAATTATTTAATTTAAATTTAATTTAATTTTTTTAAATTTAAATGAAATTTTAATTTCATGAATTTAATTATTTAATTTAATTTAATTTAATAATTAAATTAAATAATTAATTTAATTATTAAATTTAATTAAATTATTTAATTATTTTATTTAATTATTAAATGTAATTTAATTCAATAATTAAATAAAATAATTAATTTAATAATTTAATTTAATTAAATTATTTAATTTAATTATTAATTTAATTGAATTATTTTTTTTCCCATTTAAATTATTTAATTTAATTATTGGAATTTATTGGGAATAAGCTTATCAACGCTTATTGGGATTCCCCCCCCCCCCCCAAAAAAAAAAAATATGTAGCAGAAAACATATCGGCCTAAATTTATAAAGACATTTTTATATATTTTTTTTTTATTGGATGTTTTATAGCAGAAAGTAAAAAATATTGTTGTTTTTTTTTTTTTCAAAATTGTCGCTCATTTTTTTTTAGTGCAAAAAATAAAACCCGCAGAGGTGATCAAATACCACCAATAGAAAGCTTTATTTGTGGGGAAAAAATGATATAAATTTCATTTGGGTACAGAGTCGCACGACAGCGCAATTGTCAGGTAAAATAACGCAGCGCCGTATTGCAAAAATGTCCTGGTCATGGAGGGGGGAGGGGGGGTAAGCCTAGGTTTCCACTATTGCGACCTGAAAGTCATACGATTTTGATGCGACTTGAAGCGATGTATTCTGTGCACCTCAAGTCACATCAAAGTCGGACCAAAGCAGTGCGGGGACTTTGATGTCGCTGTGACTTGATGTCGCACAGATATGAACGGTACTCATTGGAAATCATGGGGGGGGGGGACTTTTCATGCGACTTTTGCAGTCCCAAGTCGCAGGACAAGTTGCACAAGTGGAAAACGGAGCTCAAATCTTCCAGAGGTCGGCCGGTCATTCCGTGTATTTTAGATTTGCTCGGAGTTCAGCTTAAGGCTCCGCCTCCACTATTGCAACCCCAAAGTCGTGCGATTTACAGTGCGACTTTGTGATGCGATTTTCGATGCGATGCCATGCGACCGGTGAAAGCCACATGAGAACAAGTCGCAACCGAAGTCGGAAACAAAGTAGCGCAAAAACCTTTTTTTTGGAGTCGCACCAATTGGGGCCATTGAAATAGACGGGTTTTGATTCGTCATGCGACTTCACGTGTGTCAAGTCGCACAACAACTCGCAGTAGTGGAGACAGAGCCTTACACAGACAAGAAGGATTGAAAATCCGACAAACCGCGAGACCGCAAATCGCAGAACGAAGAGCGTCGCCGGAACGGCTGGAATGATTGGACTGGCTTGTAGCGCCCTCTGGTGACCCTCTCATCACATGTCACCTCAGGTCTGGGAATGTTTTATATATTATTATTATTATTGGATGATTTGTGGGATTTGATGGTCACAATATTCACCTCGATCCGAGGATTTGTATTTTACAATCACAATGTGGTTGAAAACAATTGAAATGGATAAATCTCCTGTGTATGGCTGACAGCCAATCATATTACCAGGTGCGGGGGGAGGGGGGGTCCGATATCTCTTAACATTCCTTATACTCTTGGGATTGCATTGAAATGTTGGGGCCCCTTCCACCTCGGGCCTTCCAGCTGCTGTATTACCCCCCCTCCCGGAAGGGACAGGTGCAGCATCCATCCCCCACCGCCTGCAACATGTCACAGTCTATGACTGGGCTGAACACTGTTTAGGGCCCCCTTGGCTCTCAGGGATGAACACGGGTCTTCTGTCACTGCGGGACTCGGGGGCCCCTCCCATGTGAGCACCACTGGGCACAACATTAGGGGCCACAGCCTGCCATAGACATTGCTGGGATGCATGAAGGGGGAAGGACACGGCACCGGCCCTTAGAGGGCGCCGGGAGGAATGCAGAGCAGATAGACATCCCCTAGAGGGCGCCGAGAGGAACGCAGAGCAGATAGACATCCCCTAGGGGGCGCCGGGAGGAATGCAGAGCCACTAGACATCCTCTAGAGGGCGCCGGGAGGAATGCAGAGCAGATAGACATCCCCTAGAGGGCGCCGAGAGGAACGCAGAGCAGATAGACATCCCCTAGGGGGCGCCGGGAGGAATGCAGAGCCACTAGACATCCTCTAGAGGGCACCGGGAGGAATGCAGAGCCGCTAGACATCCTCTAGAGGGCACCGGGAGGAAGCAGAGCCGCTAGACATCCCCTAGAGGGCGCCGGGAGGAACGCAGAGCCGCTAGACATCCCCTAGAGGGCACCGGGAGGAACGCAGAGCCACTAGACATCCTCTAGAGGGCACCGGGAGAAAGCAGAGCCGCTAGACATCCCCTAGAGGGCACCGGGAGGAACGCAGAGCCGCTAGACATCCCCTAGAGGGCGCCGGGAGGAACGCAGAGCCGCTAGACATCCCCTAGAGGGCGCCGGGAGGAACGCAGAGCCACTAGACATCCCCTAGAGGGCACCGGGAGGAACGCAGAGCAGATAGACATCCCCTAGAGGGCACCGGGAGGAACGCAGAGCAGATAGACATCCCCTAGAGGGCGCCGGGAGGAACGCAGAGCCACTAGACATCCCCTAGAGGGCGCCGGGAGGAACGCAGAGCCGCTAGACATCCCCAAGAGGGCGCCGAGAGGAACGCAGAGCAGATAGACATCCCCTAGGGGGCGCCGGGAGGAATGCAGAGCCACTAGACATCCTCTAGAGGGCGCCGGGAGGAACGCAGAGCCGCTAGACATCCCCTAGGGGGCGCCGGGAGGAATGCAGAGCCACTAGACATCCTCTAGAGGGCACCGGGAGGAATGCAGAGCCGCTAGACATCCTCTAGAGGGCACCGGGAGGAAGCAGAGCCGCTAGACATCCCCTAGAGGGCGCCGGGAGGAACGCAGAGCCGCTAGACATCCCCTAGGGGGCGCCGGGAGGAATGAAGAGCCACTAGACATCCCCTAGGGGGCACCGGGAGGAAGCAGAGCCACTAGACATCCTCTAGAGGGCACCGGGAGGAATGCAGAGCCACTAGACATCCCCTAGAGGGCACCGGGAGGAATGCAGAGCCGCTAGACATCCTCTAGAGGGCACCGGGAGGAAGCAGAGCCGCTAGACATCCCCTAGAGGGCGCCGGGAGGAACGCAGAGCCGCTAGACATCCTCTAGAGGGCACCGGGAGGAAGCAGAGCCGCTAGACATCCCCTAGAGGGCACCGGGAGGAACGCAGAGCCGCTAGACATCCCCTAGAGGGCACCGGGAGGAACGCAGAGCCGCTAGACAAACCCTAGAGGGCACCGGGAGGAACGCAGAGCCGCTAGACATCCCCTAGAGGGCACCGGGAGGAAGCAGAGCCGCTAGACATCCCCTAGAGGGCACCGGGAGGAAGCAGAGCCGCTAGACATCCCCTAGAGGGCGCCGGGAGGAACGCAGAGCCACTAGACATCCCCTAGAGGGCACCGGGAGGAACGCAGAGCAGATAGACATCCCCTAGAGGGCGCCGGGAGGAACGCAGAGCAGATAGACATCCCCTAGAGGGCACCGGGAGGAACGCAGAGCAGATAGACATCCCCTAGAGGGCGCCGGGAGGAACGCAGAGCCGCTAGACATCCCCTAGAGGGCGCCGGGAGGAACGCAGAGCCGCTAGACATCCCCTAGAGGGCGCCGAGAGGAACGCAGAGCAGATAGACATCCCCTAGGGGGCGCCGGGAGGAATGCAGAGCCACTAGACATCCTCTAGAGGGCGCCGGGAGGAACGCAGAGCCGCTAGACATCCCCTAGGGGGCGCCGGGAGGAATGCAGAGCCACTAGACATCCTCTAGAGGGCACCGGGAGGAATGCAGAGCCGCTAGACATCCTCTAGAGGGCACCGGGAGGAAGCAGAGCCGCTAGACATCCCCTAGAGGGCGCCGGGAGGAACGCAGAGCCGCTAGACATCCCCTAGAGGGCACCGGGAGGAACGCAGAGCCACTAGACATCCTCTAGAGGGCACCGGGAGGAAGCAGAGCCGCTAGACATCCCCTAGAGGGCACCGGGAGGAACGCAGAGCCGCTAGACATCCCCTAGAGGGCACCGGGAGGAACGCAGAGCCGCTAGACATCCCCTAGAGGGCACCGGGAGGAACGCAGAGCCGCTAGACATCCCCTAGAGGGCGCCGGGAGGAACGCAGAGCCACTAGACATCCCCTAGAGGGCACCGGGAGGAACGCAGAGCAGATAGACATCCCCTAGAGGGCACCGGGAGGAACGCAGAGCAGATAGACATCCCCTAGAGGGCGCCGGGAGGAACGCAGAGCCGCTAGACATCCCCTAGAGGGCGCCGGGAGGAACGCAGAGCCGCTAGACATCCCCTAGGGGGCGCAATTTACACTTCATATACCCAGTAGATGTGCACTGCTGAAAAATGTGTTTGTTTCATTCATTCGTTTTTTTTCGTTTTTTTTCGGGTCATTCGTTAAAATCGAAATTCGTTATTTCGAATAAATTCTTAACTTCGGAATTTGAATTTGTTCTGTTCGTTTAGATGCGGTATTCGTAAATTCAAAAATTCATAAATTAGAAAAAATTTGAAAGTGCATAAATTCGAAAATTCAAAAATTCGAAAAAAATGTGAAAATTCATAATTTCTAAAATTAATTAATCCGAAAATCCAAAAATCCCGAAAATTCGAAAACCCGAAATAATAATAACTATTAAATTACAGGTATTGGAATTTTCTTTCAAATTTGGCTGTTAGTGAATGTAACGAATACGAATTTATCCGAAGTTACAAATTATCCAAAATAACGAATGCCGCATCTAAATGAATGGAAAGTATAAACAAATTATTAATAATAATAATAATAATAATAATTAATAATAATAAAACAGTTTTTATTATTATTATTATTATTTATTATTATTCATTTGTTACGTTTCATTCATTTAGATGCGACATTCGCTATTTTGGATAATTTGTAACTTCGGATAAATTCGTATTCGTTACATTCACTAACAGCCAAATTTATAATAATTAAAAAATTAATAGTTAGTTATTATTAGTTAATTATTATTATTTGGGGTTTTCAAATTTTTGGATTTTCATTCTTATGTTTGGATTCTCTAATTTCGGATTTTTGAATTTTCTGATTTTCGAATTTTTCGAATTAAAAAAAAAAACGAATTCGGAAAGAAACGAATTGCACATGTCTAATACCCGGAGAGGTGACTGGGCTCAGAGATTAAACAAATTCACCTACATAAGTTGTACCTGATTATCTGCAGCCATCTCACCTCTACAGCCAATGAAAATGCAGAATATATACAGCTTTTCTAAACTTTCAGAAAGCGGGGGGCGGGGAGCTGATGGTATGCTCTGCAGTGAGAGCTGATTGGAGAGAAGGGACCCCCCCCCCCCCTTCACACAGCACACAGGGACAGAGATGAGGCTGTCAATCACAGGTTGTGTGCTGGAGCTCCCCCCCTGTCACCTTCTATCTCTTGGTGTCAGGAAAACTTGTCAGAAGTGACTGATGCAGATAGCAGAGGAACGAAGCAGCAGACAGAAATGGCACTTAGTGCTCCGGACTGAGATAAGTACACACTATAGTGGGATGTGCTTTGTTCAGATTTCATGTCACTTAAGGCATTCCGCTGCGGTGATTTGCCGCACGCATGTTGCCGTGTTCTGTACCTCTTTCTGATTGGTTGTTCCTCCATCTCTCGCTCTGCAGCTCCTGGACCGGACATGGCGATGCAGATTTCGGCGGCGGGGCCGGCGCAGCGCACTCTGGGATCGGAGGAGTACAGTCTGTACAGCAGTCTGAGTGAAGAGGAACTCATACAGATGGCCATTGAGCAGAGCCTGTCTGAAGTGGGCGCCAGCCAATCAGCTGCCTTCAGCCAGCAGAAATGGTCCAACGCAGAGCCGACCACCAGCTGGAACCAGAGACCCGCCCACCATCCGACTCCACCCACTAACAGGTGACTTTACAGGGGGCGGGCTTTCCAAAGTGTGAGAATCCCTTCCCTCCCCCCATCAACATTTTCATTACATATTTTATTTTAGCCCCATTGATGTCATCACCGGGTCTCTTTACTTCTCTATGCAATGCAGGCAGATCACGGCTGGTGGGAGGGGCCAAGAGGGGCTGTACATAACTTCCTGAAAACATCACAGCCCCTCCCCCTGGTCTCAGCACTCCTCTCCAGAGGTGCATTATGACCCCCATATGGAGCATACAAGATACATTGTAACAAGTCTAGAGAACGTTCCCTTAGGGATCCCGTAGTAGCAATGGTTACATTTATTTACTAATTCCCTCCAGCGTTCTCCAGAATTGTTACATTGTATGTCTTCTACCTAAGATGAATTTATTTCCTATGATCCTCAGCTCCATCTAGTGGCCATGAGGTGGTATTGTCCCGATTCACTCAGCTTCGTTCATAATGAACATAAAGTGAATCAGAAAAAACAAAAACAAATTCTGGCCAGTAGATGGCGCTCAGGGCCATGGGAAGTAAATATTTCTTAGGCAGAAGAGATACAATGTAACAATTCTAGGGAACGCTGGAGGGAATGATCAAATTAATGGGGATACTGTAGTAGCAATGGTTACATTTATTTGCTAATTTCCGCTATCATTCTCTAGAATTGTTACTTTGTATCTCTTCTACCTAAGGTGTATATATTCCCTATGATCCTCAGCCCCATCTAGTGTCCATGAGGTGGTATTTTCCCGATTCAATCAGCTTTGTTCATAATGAACATAAAGTGAATCAGAAAAATAAAAATGAATTATGGCCAGTAGATGGCGCTGAGGGCCATGGGAAATAAATACATCTTAGGTAGAAGACAATGACCTATCATTACATTGATAAGTCCCTCCAGCATTCTTTAGAAAACTTACGTGGATCCCGTAGTAGCAATGGTTACATTTATTTGCTAATTCCCTCCAGCGTTCTCTAGAATTGTTACATTGTATCTCTTCTACCTAAGATGTATATATTTCCTATGATCCTCGGCTCCATCTAGTGGAAATAAAGTGGTATTTTCCAGGTGCACTCAGGTTCATTCATAACAAACAAACAATAAACAAATGATGGCCACTAGATGGAGCTGAAGGGCATAGGAAATAAATGTATCTAAGTAAACCGCTGACTTTTAATAAACACAGAAATGGGTGGAACTCCGCTTTCCGCTTTTATAAACATACAATGAAAAAAAAAAAATAATTATGGCCACTAGATGGAGCCGAGGATCACAGGAAAGAAATACATCTAAGTAAGAAAAGATACAATGTAACAATTCTGGAGAACGCTGGAGGGAAATAGAAAATACATGTAATCATTGCTACTACGGGATCCCCATTACTTTGATAAGTCTCTCCGGCGTTCCCCAGAATTCTTACACTGGAGGAGATTTACTAAAACTGGAGGGTGCAAAATCTGGTGCAGCTGTGCAGGGAAACCAATCAGCTTCCAGGTTTTATTTGAGAAAGCTTAATTGAACAAGATGAAGTTAGAAGCCGATTGGCTACAGTGGCGGCTGGTGCTCAAAATTTTTTCTTTGGGGGGGGGGGGGGGGGGCGCAAACGAACTGAAAAATTCTGAAAAATACTGAAACAAAAACATCAAATGCAGCCACTGTGCCCATCATATGCAGCCACTGTGCCCATCATATGCAACCACTGTGCCCATCATAGGCAGCCAACTGTGCCCAGCAAATGCAGCCACTGTGCCCATCATATGCAACCACTGTGCCCATCATATGCAGCCACTGTGCCCATCATATGCAACCACTGTGCCCATCATAGGCAGCCAACTGTGCCCAGCAAATGCAGCCACTGTGCCCATCATATGCAACCACTGTGCCCATCATATGCAGCCACTGTGCCCATCATAGGCAGCCAACTGTGCCCAGCAAATGCAGCCACTGTGGCCAGAAAATGCAGCCACTGTGCCCATCATATGCAGCCACTGTGCCCATCATAGACAGCCACTGTGCCCATCATATGCAGCCACTGTGCCCATCATATGCAGCCACTGTGCCCATCATAGGCATCCACTGTGCCCATCATATGCAGCCACTGCGCCCATCATATGCAGCCAACTGTGCCCATCATATGCAGCCACTGTGCCCATCATATGCAGCCAACTGTGCCCATCATATGCAGCCACTGTGCCCATCATATGCAGCCAACTGTGCCCATCATATGCAGCCAACTGTGCCCAGTAAATGCAGCCAACTGTGCCCATCATATGCAACCACTGTGCCCATCATAGGCAGCCAACCGTGCCCAGCAAATGCAGCCTCTGTGCCCATCATATGCAGCCACTGTGCCCATCATAGGCAGCCAACTGTGCCCATCATATGCAGCCAACTGTGCCCATCATATGCAGCCAACTGTGCCCATCATATGCAGCCAACTGTGCCCATCATATGCAGCCAACTGTGCCCATCCTTTGCAGCAACTGTGCCCATCATTTGCAGCCACTGTGCCCCCCCCCCCCGCCTGCTGTCTGCCCGGCACTTACCCCATCATGGTGCCGGGTCAGGCAGCGGGTGACGGCGGCGAGCTGTGGGACAGGTAACGTGGGTCAGGCGGTGGCTCCTGTGTCCTCCCTGCGTCTCTTCATGTTCTGCTAGGCGGCCAATGGGATGGCCTCTGCCTTCAGCCAATCAGGTGACGGGTATCAGACCCGCGCCTCCTGATTGGTGGAGAGGCAGTTCAGTTTTAGAAAAGCGAATATGCCCGGGTGGGCTCTGGGCGCAATGCTCTGCGCTCCAAGTCTACCTTTTTTGAAGCCTATTAAAGCCTCTGGCTCTAATCAGGTGCTTCAAGAAAACACCCCTCCCCCCCCGCCGCTGTAATTCATGTGCCCCGCTTCCGATAAGGGGCCGGACGTCTGAATAGGGAGTGGCCACGGCAGCCATGGATAGATTCATGCTATGCATAGTACACAGAGGGGGTGGCTGGAGAGAGGGGGCGGTGCCCGTGCACCCTTAATGGACGCTCCGCCACTGATTGGCTATAATGCACAACTACACCAGATTTTGCACTCTCCAGTTTTAGTGAATGGACCTCATTGTATCTCTTCTTACAAAGATGTATTTATTTCCCATGATCCTCGGCTCCATCTAGTGGCCATAAAGTAGTATTTTCCTGATTCTCTCTGTGATCACTATGAACCATCCAATCTCTACTGCCGATATAAAAGGACAGTTGAAGTGACAGTTGGAGGGAATGTGAGATTGTAGTGATGAGGAATATCGCTGAATATCTCCATCAGACTCGGAATTTGCGATTCTTCGTGAAATTGAAGACAGATTTCCTGCACACAATGGAGGTCTATGTGGGAATTCCCGGGAGACGCTCCGCTATGATCTCCTCTGTTTGTTATGTAAAAGAAAACAAATCATCAGAAAGCGGACCCCCCCCCCCCCCCGAGCTCCGGGAAATCCTCCAATAAAGAGGACCTGTCATGGCGGGAGTCGTCATCATCACCTCCACCAAAATCCCGGGTGTATTTATAAAGAACTCTGCATCGCTCTTCATCCGGCAAATCCTCGTGTACATTTGTTCCGGTGAACTCATCAGCTGCTGTGAGAATCAGGCTAAATCGATTGTCCTTAGGGGTATTTTCTCTTCTGGTCGAATGTACTTTAAATATTATGAGCAGTGAAGATCGGTTCATTCATAACAGAGTGAATCAGGAAAATACCACTTAATGGCCACTAGATGGAGCTGAGGAGCACAGGAAACAAATACATCTTAGTAGGAAATATAAAGTACCAATACTAGAGAACGCTGGAGGGAATGAGCAAATAAATGTAACCATTGCTACTACTACTCCCCACCAATTTAATAATTCCCTCCAGCGTTCTCTAGAGTTATTACATTGTATGTCTTCTTACTAAAATGTATTTGTTTCTGATACTCAGCTCCATCTAGTGGTCATATTGCAGTATTTTCCTGATTCACTCTATGTTTATACGTTTGTTATGAATGAACCTGAGTGAATCAGGAAAATACCACTTAATGGCCACTAGATGGAGCTGAGGAGCTCAGGAAACAAATACATCTTAGTAGGAGATACAATGTAACAATACCAGAGAACGCTGGAGGGAATGAGCAAATAAATGTAACCATAGCTACTACGGGATCCCCATTAATTTGATCATTCCCTCCAGCGTTCTCCAGATTTGTTTGTTTGTTTTTTTGATTCATAATTTCTTTGCACTGTTTATTAGCGCGACTATTTCTATTTTTCTAGAATTGTTACATTGTATCTCTTCTTACACGGATGTATTCATTTCCTATCATCCTCAGCTCCATCTAGTGGTCATATTGCAGTATTTTCCTGATTCACTTCATGTCTAAACATACGACTAACATCATATGTTTGCTATGAATGAAGCTGAGTGAATCGGGAAAATACCACTTGATGGCCACTAGATGGAGCTGAGGAGCTCAGAAAACAAATACATCTTATTAGGAGATACAAATTCTAGAGAATGTTGGAGGGAATGAGCAAATAAATGTAACCATTGCTACAACGGGATCCCCATTAATTTGATAATTCCCTCCAGTGTTCTCTAGAATTGTTATAATGTATCTCATCTTACTAAGTATATATTTTTTTTCCTGTGACCCCCAGCTCCATCTAGTGGTCATATTGCAGTATTTTCCTGTTTCAATTGATGTTCATTATATGTTTGTTTTGAATGAACCTGAGTGAATTAGGAAAATACCACTTTATGGCCACTAGATGGAGCCGAGGAGCACAGGAAACAAATACATCTTAGTAGTACATAATGTAACAATTCTAGAGAATGTTGGAGGGAATTAGCAAATAAATGTAACCATTGCTACTACTACTACTACTACTACTACTACTACTACTACTACTACGGGATCCCCATTAATTTGATCATTCCCTTCAGCATTCTCTAGAATTGTTATAATGTATCTCATCCTACTAAGTATGTATTTATTTCCCATCATCCTCAGCTCCATCTAGTGGTCATATTGCAGTATTTTCCTGATTCAATTGATGGAGCTGAGGAGCACAGGAAACAAATACATCTTAGAGACAAGAGATACATTGTACACCTCTAAAGAACGCTGGAGGGAATTAGCAAATAAATGTGACCATTACTACTACAGGATCCCCATTTATTTGATCATTCCCTCCAGCGTTCTCTAGAATTGTTACATTGTATCTCTTCTTGCTAATATGTATTTTTTTCCTATGATCCCCAGCGCCATCTAGTGATTATATTGTAATATTTTTCCTGATCCTCTCTGTTTATTATATGCTTGTGATGGATGAACTTCATTCATAAAGAAAGAACCCCGATTAAATTCATACTGCAATATGGCCACTAGATGGAGCTGAGAATCATAGGAAATAAATACATTTTAGGAGAGATAAAATATACCAATTCTGGACAACACTGGAGGGAATTATCAAATTGACGGATATCCCATATAGTAGTATTGATTACATTCATCTTCTAATTCCCTCCAGCGTTCTCTATAATTATTACAATGTATCTCTTCTTACTGATATGTATTTTTTCCTATGATCCTCGGCTCCATCTAGTGGTCATATTGCAGTATTTTCCTAATTCAATTGATTTTTTTCAATTGATTGGTTTTTTTATATAGACATGTGCAGACCGAAAAAATTTGATTTCGATTCGTTATTTACATAAATTTGTTTAATTTGTTTAATTGGTTTTCGAATTCGAATTGTTTTCCAATTACCAAAAAGATTAAAATAGAATAGATATTAAAGGAATAGAATATATGTATATATGTATAAATATATTTTATTTTATTCCTTTATTTTATATTCTATTTTATATTCTATTTTATTCTCTTTGGAAATTGAAAAACTATTTGTATTCCAAAACGATTTGAATTCGAATTTAGTGTGAATTTTCTTTCGGATTCGTTCAAATTCAGTTCTATTCTAATTCGAAAAACTCGGATACATCCGAATTTCGGAAACTCGTCAGAATTTTAATTCGGGAACGAAGCGAACCGCACGTGTCTAGTTCACTATAACGTTTGTTATGAATGAAGCCGAGTGAATCGGGAAAATACCACCTTACGGCCACCAGATGGGGCTGAGGATCACTGGAAATAAATACATCTTAGATAGAAGAGATACGATGTAACAATGTTAGAGAACGCTGGAGGGAATTAGCAAATGAATGTAACCATAGCTACTACGGGATCCCCGTTACTTTAATAATTACTAAGATGTATTTATTTCCTATGACCCTCAGCTTCATCTAGTGGCCATAATGCGGCTCTTGGGAGGAGTACTGAGGTGGGGGGCTGGGAGGTTTTCAGGGAGCTATGTACAGCCCCCCCCCTGCTGGCCCCTCCCACCAGCCCCTCCCACCAGCCGGGATCTGCTCGCATTGCATAGAGAAGCACAGAGATCCGGTGATGACATCACTGGTAAGGTCTGTAATAAAAAATGGAAAGGCTGCAATGGAGGTGCGTTGTGTCTCTGCGTTTGGGGCGTCATTCAGAATGAATCTTATCCCCTCGCGCTGCAACATGCGATTCCGGCGCATAAAATGCGTTGCGGCGCCATTCAGAACGAATATCACGGCAGTGCGTGTTCTGTGCATTATCACATACAACGCACGTCTCACTGCGACATGGGAGTGTAAAGGGGCCTTCCGGGTTCCATCTGCGGCGTGTCAGCGCATGCGCGGTAACATGTCGGGCATTACCCTGCGTCGCATCCGCAGGCCGTTTATAATGAACCCCGAAAATCAGACCTCACCTTTTATTTGCAACGCATGTCACAGTGCAGGGGGCTCTGCTAGACATGGGCACTGCCGAAAGATTCGTTCGTTTTCGTTTTATTCTGTTTATTTATTTCTTTATTTATTCGGGTCATTTGTTAGGATCTTAATTCGTAAATTCGAAAATTGGAAAATCCGAAAATAAGGAAGAAAATTCGAAAATTTTGAAAGAATAACTAATAATAACTATTAAATTACAGGCATTGGATATTCCGAATATTCGTAAATTCAAAGACCCAAAAATTCTAAAATCTGAAATATAAATAACGATTAAATTATAGGTATTGGAATTTTCTTTCAAATTTGGCTGTTAGTGAAAGTAACGAATACAAAATTTATCTGAAAATTACAAATTATCCGAAATAATGAATGCCGCATCTAAACAAATGGAACAAATTAATAATAATTATGAAAAAATAAAAAGTTTTCATTATTATTATTGTTATTTAATATTAATAATTTGTTACGTTCCATTTGTTTGGATGCGGCATTCATTATTTCGGATAATTCGTAACTTCAGATAAATTTGTATTCGTTACTTTCACTAACAGCCAAATTTTAAAGGAAATTCCAATACCTTTAATTTAATAGTTATTTATATTTCAGATTTTAGAATTTTCGGGTTTTTGGATTTTCGAATTTTGAATTTACGAATATTCGGAAATTCCAATGCCTGTAATTTAATAGTTATTATTAGTTATTCTTTAGAATTTTCGAATTTTCTTCCTTATTTTCGGATTTTCAAATTTTCAAATTTTCTTCCTTATTTTCGGATTATCAAATTTTCGAATTAGGATCGTAACAAATGACCTGAAAAAGAGAAAAAAACATTTTTGGATAATTCGCGATTTCGGATAAATTCGTATTCGTTACGTTCGCTAACAGCCACATTTGAAAGGAAAAACTCCAATACCTCTAATTTAATAGTTATTATTATTTCGGATTTTAGAATTTTTTCGGGTTTTTGGATTTTCGCATTTTGAATTTACGAATATTGAGGTAAAATTTGTTAGAACGGGTTTTCGTTGATTCGGATATTTCCGAAAAAAATTTCTGAAAAAATTCAAATTCAGAACAAAACGAATTGCACATGTCGCGGCTTCGCGGTGACGCATGTCAGGTGCGTTATTGTATCGCGGGGGGTGTGAAGGCGTCCAGCTAGACGCAGGCCATATTTTAATGATCCGAATCCCTGCCATGATTTTGGTCCAAATCCTCCAATTATTGATGGGGGGGGAGGGGGGGGGGCGGACAAAGAGGACGCAGAGCTCATTATGCTGACAGCTGCCCATCCCCCTCCTCCATGAAGTGACAGATTATTATATATGCAATCAGCTGTATACCCCCCACCCCCCACCAGCTGTGCCCCTCCCCCTCCCCCCATAGAGTGACAATGGTGTACAGAGTGGGGGGGGGGATCTTCTCTGTATGATGAAGTCGCTCTTCTATTTATAACCCGACGATAGCAATGGGGGGGTCGGAGATAGTGAAGGGTCCCGGGGGGGGGGGGGGGCACAGATAGTGATGGGGGGGACGGAGATAGTGAAGGGTCCCGGGGGGATGGGGGGGTCGGTGATAGTGAAGGGTCCTGGGGAGGGTGGGGGGGCACAGATAGTGATGGGGAGGTCGGAGATAGTGAAGGGTCCCGGGGGGGGGGGGGTGGGGGGTGGCACAGATAGTGATGGTGGGGGTCGGAGATAGTGAAGGGTCCAGGGGGGTGGGGGGGGGTCGGAGATAGTGAAGGGTCCCGGGGGGTGGGGGGGCACAAATAGTGATGGGGAGTCGGAGATAGTGAAGGGTCCCGGGGGGTGGAGGGGGGCACAGATAGTGATGGGGGGGTCGGAGATAGTAAAGGGTCCCGGTGGTGGGGGGGCACAGATAGTGATGGGGGGTCGGAGATAGTAAAGGGTCCCGGTGGTGGGGGGGCACAGATAGTGATGGGGGGGTCAGAGATAGTGAAGGGTCCAGGAGGGGTGGGGGGGCACAGATAGTGATGGGGGGGTCGGAGATAGTGAAGGGTCCAGGGGGGGTGGGGGGGCACAGATAGTGATGGTGGGGGTCGGAGATAGTGAATGGTCCCGGGGGGTGAGGGGGGCACAGATAGTGATGGGGGGGTCGGAGATAGTAAAGGGTCCCGGTGGTGGGGGGGCACAGATAGTGATGGGGGGGTCAGAGATAGTGAAGGGTCCAGGAGGGGTGGGGGGGCACAGATAGTGATGGGGGGGTCGGCGATAGTGAAGGGTCCAGGGGGGGTGGGGGGGCACAGATAGTGATGGGGGGGGTCGGAGATAGTGAAGGGTCCCGGGGGTGGGGGGGTCGCAGATAATGATGGGGGTCGGAGATAGTGAAGGGTCCAGGGGGGGTGGGGGGGCACAGATAGTGATGGGGGGGTCGGAGATAGTGAAGGATCCCGGGGGGTGGGGGGGCACAGATAGT
This sequence comes from Lithobates septentrionalis, assembly GCA_037952835.1. NCBI lineage: Eukaryota > Metazoa > Chordata > Amphibia > Anura > Ranidae > Lithobates > Lithobates septentrionalis. The sequence goes on along the minus strand of JBBDGP010004367.1, from coordinate 112,787 downwards.
GATGGGGGGGTCGGAGATAGTGAAGGGTCCAGGGGGGGTGGGGGGGGCACAGATAGTGATGGGGGGGTCGGAGATAGTGAAGGGTCCAAGGGGGGTGGGGGGGTACAGATAGTGATGGGGGGGTCGGAGATAGTGAAGGGTCCAGGGGGTGTGGGGGGGGCACAGATAGTGATGGGGGGGTCGGAGATAGTGAAGGGTCCCAGGGGGTGGGGGGGGACAGATAGTGATGGGGGGTCGGAGATAGTGAAGGATCCCGGGGGGTGGGGGGGCACAGATAGTGATGGGGGGGTCGGAGGTAGTGAAGGGTCCCGGGGAAAGGGGGGGCACAGATAGTGATGGGGGGAGGAGATAGTGAAGGGTCCCGGGGGGTGGGGGGGCACAGATAGTGATGGGGGGGTTGGAGATAGTGAAGGGTCCCGGGGAAAGGGGGGGCACAGATAGTGATGGGGGAGGAGATAGTGAAGGGTCCCGGGGGGGGCACAGATAGTGATGGGGGGTCGGAGATAGTAAAGGTCCCAGGGGGGTGGGGGGGCACAGATAGTGATGGGGGAGTCGGAGATAGTGAAGGGTCCCGGGGGGGTCGCAGATAATGATGGGGGAGGAGATAGTGAAGGGTCCCAGGGGGGTCGCAGATAATGATGGGGGGGTCGGAGATAGTGAAGGGTCCCGGGGGGCACAGATAGTGATGGGGGGGAGGAGATAGTGATGGGGGGGTCGCAGATAATGGATGGAAGGGTCCCCCCATAGCTCCTAATGGCTCCACTTGAAGACTCTTCTGTCCTTCAAGGCGGCCATTACCCATCATACACCTGGCTCCCAGGACATGCGTCTATATAGAGACTTTCCAATGGGTCCATTCAGATACAATAGAGAGATCTCAATCCCGGGAAGTCGCTCCTCCCGGAGAGCGCAGCCGACCGGCGTCCCGCTAATATGAGGCGGCAGCAGGAAAAATCCATTTGAGTTGGGAAGCAGTAAAAATGGCGCAGCACACGCATGAAAACGCATGCATTGCAGGATGAGGTGCCATTAGCAACCCCCCTCCCCCCAATTTCACATCAACGCACAACCGCCTGCTGTGTTGCATGATAAAAAAATATGTACATGCAGCTTTTTTGGTGCATTTTAGTGCTTTAGGTCTCATTTGTTCCATGCGTTATGTCATGTGTTACATGCGTTATGTGATGTGTTATGAGCATTATGTCATATGTTACATGCGTTGCATTAGAGCAGCCTGCTGAAATCTGCTGCACCAAAAACTTCACAAAAATCAGACGTGTCGTGTGATCCTTACCGCAACGCACAACAGCGGCGCATTGCCATGCTTTGGGGTTTTATCCAAATCGAATGGCACAGCAACACGTGACGCATGTGAGGCATGTTGTCATGCATTGCGGTATTGCGCACGTTGCAGGGTGCGTTCCATCAGCGCACATATATAGATCAGCCCCTAAACGATTGCGGCAACGCATGTGACATCAGCTGCTGCACTGCGGTGCAAACTCATTGAAGGCAATGCACATGCGTTGCAGTGATCTGAAAAGGCCCCTCCAGTGCATTACAGATTTTGCAACGCAGTTGTATTTTGTTTTTTGTTTTTTGTGGCGTTGCCATTTAATGGGCTGCCCTGGCGCAATGTGCGTTTATACGCTGCACATATGTAAACGGACCCCAAGCCTCCGTTCACACCTTTGCGCTGTTATCACATGCAGTTCTGCAATGTGTGAAAATGTGTTTGTTGTGCGTTATTTGTTTTTTAAATAACGCGTGTGTTGCGTTCGTTTTAAATGGCGCCTCAACGCGTCTCACCCAATGCACGTGCGTTTTAACACACCGCAATACACACTGAGGGCTCATTGACACCACAATGCATGCGCGCTGCGATTTTTATGTATTGCTTTCATGAGTAATTTGTGAAGTGCGTTTGGCCGTGATTTGCCTTGTGATGCGTTTATGTACATCTGTGCACATTTGCATGCGTTTGCATTGCGCTGAAAAAAAAAAAGTAGTGCATGCCGGAACTTTTCTCAGCGCTGAGCAAATGCGATTCAACCCAAACCCCAGCCTGAGGGTTCATGTACATGAGGGGCGCTGCGTTTACGAGCGAATTCCCAACGCACGGCAATCAAATAATAGTGAATGAAGATCACAGCAGTGCGTTGTTATATTCTTCCAGACTAACCATATAATGACAAAACGCACTGCTGGGAGCGCCATTCATTGTTTTCTGGTTGTTGTGCGTTGGGAATTTGTTCGTAAACGTACCCCCAGCGCCTCTGATCTGCACGAAACGAAAGTATTGTCAATGCACTTTTTTTTTTTTTGTGCTTACACACATACAGTATCTGACAAAAGTAAGTACACCCCTCAGTGACATTTGTGTAAATCTTTTCTTCTCTCTTTTCATGTGACAACACTGAAGAAATGACACTTGTCTACAATGTAAAGTAGTGAGTGTACAGCTTGTATAACAGTGTAAATTTGCTGCCCCCTCAAAATAACTCAACACACAGCCATTAATGTCTAAACCGCTGGCAACAAAAGTCAGTACACCCCTAAGTGAAAATCTCCAAATTGGGCCCAAAGTGTCAATATTTTGTGTGGCCGCCATTATTTTCCAGCACTGCCTTAAGCCTTTGGGCCCAATCTGGACATTTTCACTTAGGGGTGTACTGACTTTTGTTGCCAGCAGTTTAGACATTAATGGCTGTGTGTTGAGTTATTTTGAGGGGACAGCAAATTTACACTGTAATACAAGCTGTACACTCACTACTTTACATTGTAGCAAAGTGTCATTTCTTCAGTGTTGTCACATGAAAAGATAGAAGAAAAGATTTACAATAATGTGAGGGGTGTACTTACTTTTGTGAGATACTGTAAATATTTCCCCTTTTTAAAAAAAAAAAAAAAAACACAATGTAAAAAAATAAAAAAAAGCCTATGGAATTTGCGCCTGCATATGTAAACAGTGTTCAAACCACACGTGTGAGGTATCGCCGCGATCGTCAGAGCGAGAGCAATAACTCTAACCTGGTAACCGTTATTTTTTTTTTTTTAAATGTCGCCTATGGAGATTTTTTAGGTACCGTAGTTTGTCGCCATTCCACGAGTGTCTGCGCAATTTTAAAGCGTGACATGTTTGGTATCTATTTACTCGGCGTAAGGTCATCTTTCACATTATACAAAAAAAAAATTGGCCTGACTTTACGGTTTCGTTTTTTTAAAAACTCATGAAAGTGTCTTTTTCCCCCAAAAAGTTGCGTTTAAAAGACCGCTGCGCAAATACCGTGTGACATAAAATGTGGCAACAATCGCCGTTTTATTCTCTAGATTCTCTGCAAAAAAAAATGTTGACGCAAAAGTTCGCTGAAATCACGACCGCCAAGAGCGCGGTGACGTACAACACTACGACGAGCCGAGTTCAATGCTTCCGAGCATGCGTCGAATTGTTTCCGAGCATGCGTAGGAATTCTGCCCGTCGGAATTGCATACAGACGATCGCATTTTCGGATAGGAACTTTTTTCCGACCGAAAAATGGAGAACCTGCTCTCAATCTTTTGCTGGCTGGAATTCGGCCAGCAAAAGACTGATGGAGCATACACACGGTCGCATTTTCCGACGAAAAACTCTCATCGGTCTTTTGCTGGCGGGATTTCCGATCGTGTGTACGCAGCTTTAGTCATGAAAGGGATATATATATATATATATATATATATATATATATATATATATATATATATATATATATATATATATATATATTGTATGTAACAACACAACGCACTGCTGTGAACTGCATTCATTATTATTTGAGTGCCGAGCGTTGGGAATGCGCTCACTAAAAGCACCCGAGTAGCGCATCTGGAACGAGCCTAGCGCACTTTTTGTGCGTTTTTTTTCTTTTCGTTCATTTTTGCGCTACACGCACAGGTGCAGTAAAACGCACCGCGGAAACTCCTGGACCTTTTTTGGGGGCGTTGAGCTTTTGTGCATTTTTTTTAAGCGGGTCGTTCAATTTTAAAAAACGCACATCCGCTTGCTGCCTTTAGCAATGAATGGCATTGCGAGTGCGATGCGTGTTTTTTTTTTTTTTTTTGCATGTTCCGTGAATGCGCAGGAACGCACATGAACGCTCTGAATGCGAATGGACCCCGCTGTGCGTGTCGCGGTGCGATGCCTTCCAAAAAAAAAATAAACGCACTTTTTATGGTGCAGATTGGTGCGTTGGGAGCCCTTAGAAATGAATTGGCCCCTCCCCCCAACCCAACGCACATTAACAAGCGAAAGTCCGCGTTCCCGTTTTACGCACCGCCTAGGCGTGAACGTCTTCATTGAACCTTCACACGCGATGCTGGTTGGAGAAGAAGGTAAGCCCCCCTCCTCCCCTCCCCCGCCCCCCCAGCCAGGGGACAGTCCCAGTGTCACTCCTGGAGGTGACCCCCCCCCCCCCGGGGGCCCCTTGAACCTGTCGGGTAGATAGGACTCCATTGTTGTCTTATATGGTCATTGAAATATCCGGACATTTCCTCCCGGGGCCAAAAATAATCGAGCAGCTGATTCCCCACCATCTGCTTCCATTCAGAGCTTCATCACTCGCACCGCCTGCCGTCCCTGCGTCCTCTCCTCCCGTCCCATCCCCGTCCCTCACCCGCCCCGTCCTCTTCCCCCGTCCCTCACAAAGCTGCCGCTATGATCTGCTTCTCTTACTCTGAATATTTCTCTCTCTTCCACGCTTGTCGGCGCAATTCCAGGTCACCCCCGGCAAACCCCGCCGCCAACCAGGACCCGAACCCGGACCGAGGTGGGGCGCTCCGCAAGCGATACGATGGGAGCTACTTCCGCACCAACCTGCCCGCGTAAGTCACCCGCCCGCCATTGCATGTTGTCTGTCGGTGTTTTCACTTCTTCTGGAATCCACAAAAAAAAAGGTGCGCGTAGACACGAGGCGGCGATCTGTCCGATCGGTCCGGAGGGGGGGGGGAAGAGATCGAACGTCTACAGGGCACCGGGCAGATCGCACCGACTGAGGCTTGTCAGGAACATTGGAATTCCATACATGATTTGCGAATCAATTTGGAATACAAGCGATCGCCAAGAAGCGATCGTTAATTAAAAATGTCGATTGACGCAGCGCGTGTTGTATCGTTCCGCAACGGAAAATATTGATTGAAAAAAAAAGATGATCGATCGGTTATAAAATGTAACGGATCTATTAGGCGAGGTTCACACCTTGTGCGTGTCGGGAAAAAGTGCAAAAAAAACCCCAATAAAAGTGCGTTTTTCCTGACAGATGCGGAAACGCGCTGCACTAGAAATGGTTAATGGCGCCTCCCATGAGTGCGTCAAACTTGCGCGGCGCTGCAGTTTAGAGCGTCGCGATTTCGAGAAAGAGTCCGTCTCCGTTCGCACCCAAGCGTTTCGTAAATGCGCGCATTAACGAAACGCGCTAAAAACGTTTGTCCGCGTTTGCGGCGCCATTCATTCTTAATGGCACCTCAAACATGGCGAGCAGGCGCAGGTTTTTTTTTTCTGCATGCGGCAACGCGCAACAAACGCTACTTTGTCCAATCGTTCGGAAGCGATCAAATAAAATTCCACTCCGACCAATCAGCTTGGCAGAGTGGAAATCAGTTAAGTGCTCACTAAATCGATCGATTGGAGGATGTTTGGTTTTGCAAAGTTGATCATTTTAAGGTGACCATAAATGTATCAATATGTTGGAAAAAGGAAAGCAATACTGATACAGAAATGTATCAATATGTTCATTCGATTGATCAATCAGTATGACTAAATAATGGAGTCGAATAGGAACAGTAAACCACCGACTCTCCGTGCAATTGTATTTATTGGGATTTTGATCAATTTCAATGCTGGCTAATCAATCGTATGCATCGTTTCTGATTGATCGAACTCAATTATCTGTGTCATGTGTCAGACAACACATAATTAAATGATCATTTTTATTGATCATATGTGATAGCTCCTATTATGATGGCCAAACACGCTTCAATAATGATCAATTTCTGGTCTGATTGATCTGATAGGAATAATCGATCTATAATGAACAACCCATTCAATTTCGATTAATAGTTAAATAATAATAATAACAATAATCACAATATTATTAGTAGTAGTAGTATTATTGTTATTATTGTTAGTATTGTTGTTATTATTATTATTATTGTTATTACTGTTATTATTATTAGTAGTAGTATTGTTATTACTATTGTTTAATGTTATTATTATTATTGTTATAACTGTTATTATTATTAGTAGTAGTATTGTTATTACTATTGTTTAATGTTATTATTATTATTGTTATTACTGTTGTTATTAATAATAATAATAATAATAATAGTAATATTAGTAGTAGTAGTAGTATTGTTATTACTATTGTTTAATGTTATTAGTATTGTTACTATTGTTGTTGTTATAATTATTATTAACAACAATAATATTAATAACAATAGTAACGATAATAATAATAATATCAATAATAACAATACTACTACTAATAATAATAACAATAATAACAACAACAGTAACGATAATAATAATAATATTAATAATAATAACCATAGTAATAATAATAATAAAAAATAACAATAGTAACAATAATATTAATAATAGTTATAACTGTAATTTACAACTGAAAGTTATCAAATCCACGATGCAAATCTTATAATCGAATCAATCCAAATGCAATCATATTCGTGAAGAAAATACCAGGGCTGCCAATCAATACAAAACGTTCATCACCAGATTTCCTCTGACTTCCTGTTGTCTCTCTGGGACAGGAAGTGGAGGGAAATCTCCCTAATAGTACTCTATCCAAAGCTAAAAAAAAATAACTTTTGTCTTTAGATACACTTTAAGGTGTCTGCTCCATAGCGGTGATACAGGTGTAGGCCACGCCCCTCCAATTGTGGGGTGGTCCTCTGATCGTCATGTCTACGGATAGCCTGGGGGCCCCTTGTGCAGAATGGACTGCATACATCTAAACGTTCGGTGCATTACCTGCTCTGTGTGTGTCGCACCAAGAATGTGATTGGTAAAGTCTTGTTTTGCTGTTGCCCGCATTCTCCACCATTTCTCTGCCTGCTCTGATAAGTGAGATGCTCAATGCTCTACACATTAATACATGTTGTGTTGCGTTTTCTTGTTCGTTACCTGTTGGGCCCACCAACAAAAACCACCGGACCAATTTTGGCCAACGCACCAAAAATCATGCGTTTTTACATTTATGGCGTCATGCATACAGGTGTACAACATGAATGGAGCGCAAATAGCCCGTGTAAGGGAGCCACAGGTGCAGTATACAGTCTCCTATCGCGATGAATGTCTATACAAGAGTTCATTGCAATGGGAGGCTATACAGTGCACCGGTGGCTCCATAAGGCCAATTTATGCTCCATGCACGCTGTGCACCCCCCCTTGCCACAGTATGCATGAAGCCTGAGATCTGAAAACACATGAGCGCTGGCCAAAAATCGATCAAGTGCGTTTTTTGATGTGCCCAAAAGGAAACAAATGTCATGTTATGTTTGTATGAAAAGGAAATGAGCGGGAAAATGCAACGCAACAAGCATTACCGCCCATAGCATTGAGCACCTACCTCCCTCTTCAGAGCAGGCAGAGAAATGGTGGAGAATGCGGGAAACAGCACTACAAGACTTTACCAACAGTGTCCTCAGTGTGATGCGCAAAGCAGGTACTGTGCTAAATGCTTAGCTGTATGCAGTCTGTGTGCGCTTTTGCTACATGCTGTACACTGTGTATATGAAGCCTAAAGCTGGCCATAGACAGATCACAATTCATACAAAAAAAAATCCCCATTGATCCTGCCAGAAATCCAGTGCTGTCCTGTCATTCCGGAGATCAGAATCATTATAAAGGAACAATTAGACCCCCGTAGGATCCTGCAGGGGCGTGTTCTAATGACGGATCCCACAGGGGCGTGTTCTAATGACAGTACCTGCAGGGGTGTGTTCTAATGACGTATCCCGCAGGGGAGTGTTCTAATAATGAATCCCGCAGGGGTGTGTTCCAATGACGGATCCTGCAGGGGCGTGTTCTAATGACGGATCCCGCAGGGGCGTGTTCTAATGACAGATCCTGCAGGGGCGTGTTCTAATGACAGATCCCACAGGGGCATGTTCTAATGACGGATCCCGCAGGGGCGTGTTCTAATGACGGATCCCGCAGGGGTGTGTTCTAATGACGGATTCTGCAGGGGAGTGTTCTAATGATGAATCCCGCAGGGGCGTGTTCCAATGACGGATCCTGCAGGGGTGTGTTCTAATGATGGATCCCGCAGGGGCGTGTTTTAATGACAGATCCCACAGGGGCGTGTCCTAATGACGGATCCTGCTGGGGCGTGTTGTAATGACGGATCCTGCAGGGGCATGTTGTAATGATGGATCCTGCAGAGGTGTGTTCTAATGACGGATCCCGCGGGGGTGTGTTCTAATGATGGATCCCGCAGGGGCGTGTTCTAATGACAGATCCTGTCGGGCGTGTTTCAATGATGGATCCCGCAGGGGTGTGTTCTAATGACGGATCCTGTGGGGGCGTGTTCTAATAACAGATCCTGCAGGGGCGTGTTCTAATGACGGATCCCGCAGGGGTGTGTTCTAATGATGGATCCCGCAGGGGCATGTTCTAATGACGGATCCTGTCGGGGCGTGTTTCAATGATGGATCCCGCAGGGGTGTGTTCTAATGACATATCCTGTGGGGGCGTGTTCTAATAACAGATCCTGCAGGGGCGTGTTCTAATGACGGATCCTGCGGGGGGGGTGTTCTAATGATGGATCCCGCGGGGGGGTGGGTTCTAATGATGGATCCCACAGGGGCATGTTCTAATGATGGATCCCGTAGGGGCGTGTTCTAATGATGGATCCCGTAAGGGCGTGTTCTAATGACGGATCCTGCAGGGGCGTGTTCCAATGACGGATCCTGCAGGGGCGTGTTCTAATAACGGATCCTGTGGGGGGCGTGTTCTAATAACGGATCCTGCGGGGGCGTGATGGCAGCTGTTCCATTTGTGCCTGAATATAACAGATTATTCTCTCCGGCCAATCAACTCAGTCAGAGTTTCCTATGGTGGGATCTCAGGGTGGATCAAACGAGGAGGATGAATTGTTTTTTTATTCTTAAAGTGGAAGATGAAGCCAACAAATAATGGAGACGTGTGTCCCCGCCTCTCCAGGTCATGTGACATCAGGGTGACCACACATGAAGCCCATCTCCAGACAGATAGAAAAGGAGCAAACAAACATCACTGACTTCATTTTTCCTTTTTAGTGGCATTACTGACTGAGCGATATATTTTCTAGCCAGTGACACCTTCTGTACTCCACATAAAATAGGTTTTGGCTGTACAGACCCGGTACGACCCCAGCACTAGGGTTGCCACCTCATCCCTTTAAACCCGAACACATATTAATTACACGGGTTCTGTGGCTGATTAAGGTGGTAATTAAACTCACATGGTGCCTTACCTGCATTTAATTAGCCTCAGAACCCGTGTAATTCATATGTGTTCGGGTTTAAAGGGATGAGGTGGCAACTCTACCCAGCACACCGTCCCAGGCTGTACACGTGATTGGTCACACGAGGCAGATTATTTTCCGGGGTGAATGTCCCCGTCTATGTATGCCCAGTGGGGAGGTCGGAGGTCGTGTCTCTCGGAATCTATATGTCTGATTAAAGGGAAGCGGCTTCCTGTGTGATGTTCATATATGTCCGCTAAAGCCTCATTAATGAGAGCTCTCGTCCAATCAGAATCCTTTCCCAGGAGAAGATTAAACAGAGTTTTGGCAAAGACAACCAAGAGAAGGAAATGGAAACTCTGTCTGCTATATCTGTCTATATACTGATCCCTCCTATATACTGGGTGTGATCCCTCCTATATACTGATCCCTCCTATATACTGTATATACCGGATGTGATCCCTCCTATATACTGTATATACTGATCCCCCTATATACTGGGTGTGATCCCTCCTATATACTGTATATACTGATCCCTCCTATATACTGGGTGTGATCCCTCCTATATACTGATCCCTCCTATATACTGGGTGTGATCCCTCCTATATACTGATCCCTCATATATACTGTATATACTGTGTGTGATTCCTCTATATACTGAATATACTGTGTGTGATTCCTCTATATACTGTATATACTGATCCCTCCTATTTACTGTATATACCGGATGTGATCCCTCCTATATACTGATCCCTCATATTTACTGTATATACTGTGTGTGATCCCTCTTATATACTGATCCCTCCTATATACTGGGTGTGATCCCTCCTATATACTGATCCCTCACATATACTATATATACGGTGTGTGATTCCTCTTATGTACCGACCCCTCCTATATACTGTATATACCGGATGTGATCCCTCCTATATACTGTATATACTGGATGTGATCCCTCCTATATACTGTATATACCGGATGTGATCCCTTCTATATACTGTATATACTGATCCCTCCTATTTACTGTATATACCGGATGTGATCCCTCCTATATACTGATCCCTCCTATATACTGTATATACCGGATGTGATCCCTCCTATATACTGATCCCTCCTATATACTGTATATACGGGGTGTGATCCCTCCTATATACTGTATATACTGGGTGTGATCCCTCTTATATACTGATCCTTCATATATACTGTATATACGGTGTGTGATCCCTCTTATATACTGATCCCTCTTATATACTGATCCCTCATATATACTGTATATACTGTGTGTGATCCCTCTTATATACTGATCCCTGCTATATACTGTATATACCGGATGTGATCCCTCCTATATACTGTATATACTGATCCCCCTATGTACTATATATACTGATCCCTCCTATTTACTGTATATACTGGGTGTGATCCCTCCTATATACTGCATATACTGATCCCTCCTATTTACTGTATATACCAGATGTGATCCCTCCTATATACTATATATACTGATCCCTCCTATTTACTGTATATACCGGATGTGATCCTTCCTATATACTATATATACTGATCCCTCCTATTTACTGTATATACCAGATGTGATCCCTCCTATATACTGTATATACTGATCCCTCCTATTTACTGTATATACCGGATGTGATCCCTCCTATATACTATATATACTGATCCCTCCTATTTACTTTGCATACCGGATGTGATCCCTCCTATATACTGATCCCTCCTATATACTGCATATACTGGATGTGATCCCTCCTATATATTGTATATACTGGGTGTCAGTGGCAGCTGGTGCTCAAAATTTTTTGGGGGGCGCAAACAACCTGAAAAATACTGAATCCCTCGACCCCCCCATTAATTGCAGCCTCACGGTGCCCATCAAATGCAGCCATTGTGCCCAAAAAATGCAGACACTGTACCCGTCATATGCAGCCACTTGTGCCCATCATATGCAGCCACTTGTGCCCATCATATGCAGCCACATGTGCCCCATCATATGCAGCCACTTGTGCCCATCATATGCAGCCACTTGTGCCCATCATATGCAGCCACTTGTGCCCATCATATGCAGCCAAATGTGCCAATCAAATACAGCCACTTGTGCCCATCAAATGCAGCCACTTGTGCCCATCATATACAGCCACGTGTGCCCATCATATCCAGCCATTGTGCCCATCAAACGCAGCCACTGTGCCCATAATATGCAGCCACTTTTGCCCCATCAAATGCAGCCACTTGTGCCCATCAATTGCAGTTATTGTGCCCATCAAATGCAGCCACTGTGCCCATCATATACAGCCACTGTGCCCATCAAATGCAGCCACTGTGCCCATCATATACAGCCACTTGTACCCATCATATGCAGCCACTTGTGCCTGTCAAATGCAGCCACTTGTTCCCATCATATGCAGCCACTTGTGCCCGTCAAATGCAGCCAGTTGTGCCCGTCATATGCAGCCACTTGTGCCAATCAAATGCAACCACTTGTGCCCATCATATGCAGCCACTTATGCCCATCATATGCAGCCATTTGTGCCCATCAAATGCAGCCATTTGTGCCCATCATATGCAGCCATTCTTGCCCATCATATGCAGCCATTTTTGCCCGTCAAATGCAACCACTTGTGCCCATCAAATGCAGCCACTGTGCCCATCATATGCAGCCATTTGTGCTCATCAAATGCAGCCACTTGTACCCATCAAATGCAGCCACTGTGCCCATCAAATGCAGCCATTGTGCCCATCATATGCAGCCACTTGTGCCCATCATATGCAGCCATTGTGCCCATCATATGCAGCCATTGTTCCCATCATATGCAGCCACTTGTGCCCATAAAATGCAGCCACTTGTGCTCAAATATTCATTTTCTTTTCTAACACACCTGGATGGACTGTCTGCAGGTGCAATGCATCACCGGTACAGAGGTCTAAGATGAGGGACTATCCCAGCAGATCCGGGACTGGGGTCTAAGATGAGGGACTATCCCAGCAGATCCGGGACTGGGGTCTAAGATGAGGGACTATCCCAGCAGATCCGGGACGGTTGGCATCTAGGGGAGAACATATTGATTCTCATGGATGATTTGTGTCACTCATCAAGTTGGCAGGAGGCACCTGGGATCTCTATTGAGAAGGAGGATGACCCTGCCGGGGAGGGGGGGGGTTGTCGGTGTCACCGGCTCGGATGCTGTGTGGAGAAGCCAGCCGGTGGGAATGTGATGAGATGAACGTCAAGCCTTGTAAAACACAAAGATGATCCTCAATAAGGTTCAACCGCTGAGACAAAACCAACACAGGACAAGGAGCATGTCTGACATTATCCGGATGATTCCATAGGGGTGGGGGAAGGGAGGATGGGAAGGTGATGAATGCTGAGTGCCTTGTTGGGGGGAACAGCTGCCCCATGGGCTGGCCAGGCCTGTTCAGATCAGCTGAACCTCCGAGGTCAGGCTGGCAGTCCACACCGGTGTCCATCTGTCATACGGCACGTCCCCGATCCCGAGTGTGGGCCGAATTCCTGAGACAGGGAGGAGGGACTGTGTTGGGGGATGAATGGAGGGGATTTCAGCTGTCACAAAGACACCGAGACATGTGTGACATAATCACCCCTCCGACACCTCACCGCCACCAACACCCCACTGCCACCGCCACCCCACTGCCACTGACACCCCACCGCCATGACACCCTACCGCCACCGACACCCCACCGCCACGACACCCCACTGCCACCGACACCCCACCGCCATGACACCCCACTGCCACCGACACCCCACTGCCACCGACACCCCACTGACACCCCACCACCACCGACACTCCACTGATACTGACACCCCACCACCACTGACACCCCACCGCCACCGACACCCCACTGATACCGACACCCCACTGCCACTGACACCCCACTACCACCAACACCCCACCACCACGGTCACTCCACTGATACCGACACCCCACTGCCACCGACACCCCACTGACACCCCACCACCACCGACACCCCACTGATACTGACATAATCACCCCACTGATACCAACACCCCACTGCCACCGCCACCCCACCGCCACCGCTACCCCACCCCACTGATACCGACACCCCACTACCACCGACACCCCACCACCACCGCCACCCCACCCCACTGATACCGACACCCCACTGATACCGACACCCCACTGATACTGACATAATCACCCCACTGTCACCACTGTCACCAACACCCCACCGCCACCGCCACCCCACCCCACTGATACCGACAGACCACTGATACCGACACCCCACTACCACCCACACCCCACTGACATCCCACCGCCACCAACATAATCACCCCACTGACACCGACACCCCACTGCCACTGACACCTCACTGACACCGAGACATGTGTGACATAATCACCCCACTGCCACCAACACCCCACTGATAATGACAACCCATTGACACCCCACTAACACCTCACTGACACCCCACTGATAATGACAACCCATTGACACCCCACTAACACCTCACTGACACCCCACTGATAAGGACAACCCATTGACACCCCACTAACACCTCACTGACACCCCACTGATCACTGGGGGAGGGGAGAAATGCTGTGAAGTTACAATGTTGCAGTCGGGATCCCCCGGCCTCCTACACCCGGTGTTGGTTCTTCATAAGTCTATGGGGGCCTCACTCCCCAGCAATGTTGCAGGGGATCCCCCGGCCTCCTACACCCGGTGTTGGTTCTTCATAAGTCTATGGGGGCCTCACTCCCCAGCAATGCAGCCGGGATCCCCCGGCCTCCTACACCCGGTGTTGGTTCTTCATAAGTCTATGGGGGCCTCACTCCCCAGCAATGCAGCCCCCTCCTCCCCCCCCCCTCCGGGAGGCGGGATGAGCAGATTGGAATGTGCTGCTGGTTACTGTCAGATGAACTTATCTCCCCCAATCGTTCAATCACATCTCAGCGAGGTCTAACTCCACTTTTTGCACCCCTTCAGTCTTGCACAGCAGTACCGGCTCTTCTCCTGGACTGAGAGGTCTTCCTCTGATTTCACTGCACACTCTGAGCTTCTCACAATGTGCATTAGAAGCTGCAGCAAGTCATTTCCTGGCCAGAGGACATCCAGCATCATCTAGTGCTTTCCTCCCCAGCCTGATTGTCCCTGGCCCCGCCCCTTTCATTCATTGGATTTCAGTCCCTTCGATTCTGGAGGCTCGGCATCACATGTGGGCGTTACCTATGCAAATACCTCCCACTCCTCCAGGCTGATCTCCAGCCATCACGGCCTTGCGATATTTGCATAACTCCTCCCAAGAGCCCGCCCACTGCTTGTATCAGGACTGAGGGCTCTGTAGAGGAGTACTGAGGTGGGGGCTGGGATGTTTTCAGGAAGATATTACAGCCCGCCCCTCCCAACATGGCCACTAGAGCCCAGCAAAGACGGCTGCCCGCCCATGTATGAGGCGGCATATTATGGATCCCTCGGCTGTCTGAAGGTGTTCCGGAAATGTCTTGTAGCAGCTCACAGCCCTGAAATCATCTATCATTGACGTTACCAAGTAATCATTTCTAAAATTATAGGGCAAATACCGCATATGGCCACTAGATGGAGCTAATTATTATAGCACATTCCTATCATCCTTACCACCATCTGGTAGAGCTAGAAATTACAGGACATTCTTATGATCTTTAGCGCCATCTAGTGGAGTATTACAGTGGAACCTTGGTTAACGAGTGTTTTGAAAGACGAGCAACTTTTTAAAAAAAAAAAAAATTCTGACTCGGTTTGCGAGTGTTGTCTCGCAAAACCAGCAGAATTCAAGCTAATGGGGTGTGCAGTACTGCATTTGGCCAGAGGTCCGGGGGGCGCCTGTAAAACTCGTAACGGTTCGGAGCCGTTCGGAAATACTTGGAAACACTCGGGAATACTCCGTTCCCGAGTGTTTCCGAGCCTTTCCAAGGGTTTCCAAGTTCAGCCGAGCTGTCCCCGAGTTTTTCCGAGGCTCTCCGGTGCACCCCCCCACCTCTGGCCGCATGCGGTATTGCATTCAATAGAAGATGCGGAACGAATTATCTTCGTTTCCATTGATTCCTATGGGGAAACTCGCTTTGATATGTGAGTGCTTTGGATTAAAAGCATTCTCATGGAATGGATTATGATCGTAATTCAAGGTTCTACTGTATAGGACAGTGATGGTGAACCTTGGCATCCCAAATGTTTTGGAACTACATTTCCCATGATGCTCCTGCACTCTGCAGTGTAGATGAGCATCATGGGAAATGTAGTTCCAAAACATCTGGGGCGCCAAGGTTCGCCATCACTGGTATAGGACATTCTTATGATCTTTACCGCCATCTAGTGGAGCTAGATATTATAGGACATTCTTATGATCTTTACTGCCATCTAGTGGAGCTAGATATTATAGGACATTCTTATGATCTTTACCGCCATCTAGTGGAGCTAGATATTATAGGGCATTCTTATGATCTTTACCTCCATCTAGTGGCCAAATGCGTTATTTTCCATTTTAAATCAATGCAAAACATTTGACCAGAACAGGAAGTAGCCTACTAACTTTCGGGGTTTTTTTGCCTTAAATTGAAAATATACAAGAACTTTCATGGAGGAAATTGCAATGACATTTTTTTTTTTTTTTTTTATAAATAGACTCTACAGTGTGGAGGTAACAGAAATGTCCTGGCAATCCCCCCCAAAAAAAGCAGCAACTGCAGGAGAATTAGAAAATTATGCAATTCACAACAAATAAAATGTATTGTTATAAAATTATTCGTATATATATATTCGTATGTATATCCACTCACCGACCGACTAACTGGGAAAATACGTCACGATTTTGCCGTTAAATACCAGAGTTATGGCTGCAGCTAGATGCCATAATCCCAGTAATAATATTTCCCTCAGGCGCTGGACATTCTGCTAAAAGTGATCCGAGCGGCGAAGTCGTCGCTGGATCACTCTTAGAAGCAGCGGGAGGGGTCGTTATCCTGCTTTTTTCAGATCCTCAGAGAGTTCTTTGCCATGAGGTGCCATGTTGTACTTCCAGTGACCAGTATGAGAGAGTGAGAGCGATAACACCAAATTTAACACACCTGCTCCCCATTCACACCTGAGACCTTGTAACACTAACGAGTCACATGACACCGGGGGAGGGAAAATGGCTAATTGGAGCGCAATTTGGAGATTTTCACTTAGGGGTGTACTGACTTTTGTTGCCAGCAGTTTAGACATTAATGGCTGTGTGTTGAGTTATTTTGAGGGGACAGCAAATTTACACTGTTATACAAGCTGTAAACTCACTACTTTACATTGTAGCAAAGTGTCATTTCTTCAGTGTTGTCACATGAAAAGATAGAAGAAAAGATTTACACAAATGTCACTGAGGGGTGTACTTACTTTTGTGAGATACTGTATATATATATATATATATATATATATATATATAATGTTTGGGGGGTTCTGAGTAATTTTCTAGCACAATATACGGATTTCTTTACACAATCGCTCTACACTTTGTATTGGGATTATTCGCTCGGTCACTGATGTTCAACCTTCGGCCGCAGCATCTGTGTGGACTTAGCGGCCATGTTTGTCTTGGCTCCGCCGCGCTCATCGCTCCGCCACACAAGCGGCAATTAACTCCGGCAATGAAATAATCATTTCTCCGGACGTGTTTATGTAATGTGGGTATACTCCGCGCGGATTACAGCGATCGGCCGTCTAATTGCGGCGCATTAAGTTACCAGGAAACGCCGCGACTTCTCCCAGAAAGGCGGCGCGGTCCTTTCCGAGGGATTCGCAGAGAAAATGTTTACAAAGCAAAAAAAAAAAGACAGAAAAAAAGTTGAACTTGTCAGGAATTGAGCAATTTGTCGGTGGTGTCATCTCTCCAGGCACCTCCATCAATTTGGCTTCCCGCCCATCCCCCGCCTGACTCATTATTCCTCTCAAGCAGAAAAGTCAAATGATTTTAACTTATTTAAAGGAAACCTGCATCGGGTCAGGGGGGTGTGGGGGGGGGGGGGGGGGCATTGCTTTTCTGCTTCTGAAAATTGCGGTTTCCTGGCTGCCTCTGGGGTCAGTCCCGAGCCTGTCGATCCAGAGAGTCCGAGGAGCTGGGTCAGCGAATGAAGACAAGCCGGAGCCACGGGACCAGCATGTTCAGAGGAGGTCAGACATGGAACGAAACGCATCGATCTCATTGTTTCCCTAAACAGTGACAATCAAGGGAATGAATAACTGCCACAGTTGCTTGTGCTCTCATCCGAACTGTCATTAAATGGCCATTTGCTATTTAATTTTTAATTAATAATAATAATAATAATAATAAATAAAATGTATTATTGTTATTATTAAATATTATTATTATTATTATTATTATTATTATCATATAATGTATTTAATAATTAACAATTATATCATTTTTTTATTTAACAACAACAGCAACAATAATAATAATAATAATGAATATTGCTTTTATTTATTTTTTAATTATTATTATGTTATTTATTTAATATTGTTAGTAATTAACAATTAAATAATTTTTTTTATATAATTAACAATAATCTTGGAGGATCATGAAGGATTTTTTTCCCCTGCTGTAGCAAATTGGATCATGCTTTGCTGGGTTTTTCTTTCGCCTTTCTCTGGATCAAACGTGGGTATAGGATTGTGTACTGTGTATGGGATTGTATGCTTGGTTTTTTTTTTTTGTTTGTTTTTGTTTTTTGGGTTGAACTAGATGGACTTGTGTCTTTTTTCAACCTGACTAACTATGTAACTATATAATAATAATAATAATAACAACAATAATAGTTAATATTGCTATTATTATTATTATTACTGGTAATAATAATTATAAAATAAATAACAAATTAAATAATATTTACTGTTTAGTTTAAAATAATAAATAATTAAATTACAACAATAATAATAATATTTAATTTATTCTTATTGTTTAATAATTACTTATGTGAAATAGTGTCACCGGCGCAAAAAATTATGTATATATATATATTAAATGGAAATTAAATAATCGCAACGTGAATCTGCTGCAGTCCATATGTCCTATAACATGTATAGGAAGAAATGTATTCAAAATAATGTGACTGCGCTAATCCGAATAAATACATATATATATATATTGTTACATATTTTAGTGATAATAATTATTTAATTTGTTTTTTTTATAATTATAAGTTATTAATATTATTTAATTAATTCTTATTGGTAATAATTAACAAACATTTGATGTGTTATTTCATTTGTTATTGAATGTTTTTAATATTGGTAAAAATTAACTTGTCATTTATTTTTTGAAATAATAATAATAATAAATTATTAATATTATTTAATGCATTATTTTTGTTAATAATTAACAAATATTTTATGTGTGTTTTAATTTGTTATAACATTTTTTAAATTACACTACCCCTTAGTGTAATTTAAAAAAATGATATATGTATACATATTACACTCAGGGCTTCTATGTATATATATATTACACTCAGGGGGTCTATGTATATATATATATTACACTCAGGGGGTCTATGTATATATATTGCACTCAGGGGGTCTATGTATATATATATTATACACTCAGGGGGTCTATGTATATATATATATATATTACACTCAGGGGGTCTATGGATATATATATTACACTCAGGGGGTCTATGTATATATTACACTCAGGGGGTCTATGGATATGTTTTGTCTGATGATCCTCCATTGTCTCTCATAGAGCACCGGACCCCATTGAGGAGATGATCAGGAGGGGAGACGAGGAGGGACTGAGCGCCGCCATGAAATCCGGGAAGAGGCTGAACGAGCCCAGCAAAGACGGTTGGCTGCCCATCCACGAGGCGGCATATTATGGTTCCCTCGGCTGTCTGAAGGTCTTACTCCAAGGTCTGTAGCAGCTCACAGCCCCCCAACATCTATCATGAACCATTGGGAATGTTATGAGGAAATTACCACATGTGGCCACTAGATGGAGCTAAGTATTATAGGAAACTCCTGAGCTCTTTGCCTCCATCTAGTGGCCAAATGTGGTATTTTCTGTTTTAAATCAATAATTTATATTCAAGCAGATCAGGGCATGGCCTATTTACATTCGTTTTTTTAGCCCCATTCGCACACAGAACGAACGCACACGCATTGACTATGTGAATTATTTGGGGGGGGAGATTTCACCTCACTTCCTGTCCTGGTGATCACATGGAAAGCAGAAGGCCTTTTTTCTGAAGGTCTTT
Source organism: Lithobates septentrionalis (assembly GCA_037952835.1). Lineage (NCBI taxonomy): Eukaryota > Metazoa > Chordata > Amphibia > Anura > Ranidae > Lithobates > Lithobates septentrionalis. The sequence goes on along the minus strand of JBBDGP010004367.1, from coordinate 93,035 downwards.
TTTCAGGAGTTTTAGCGCTAAAAATAGCGCCTGTAAAGCGCCTGAAAAACGCCTCCCATGCCACCCCAATGTGAAAGCCCGAGTGCATCATATTGGGGGCGGTGTGTTTGGGGGATGTTAGAAAAAGTCCTGTAAGCGTCGTCTTCGGGGCGGTGCGGGAACGCTGTATACACAACGCTCCTAAACCGCCCGCCATTGAAATGAATGGGCACCTGCAAAGTGCTTCAGCAGTTGCGCTTTTCTGACACTTTTAACCCTTTGTTAACCCCCTTCTTTGGAGTCAAAAGCGCCCCCGCTCCCGGCCGCACAGCGCCGGTAAAACACCGCCCCTTTTAGCGGGGAAATCTTCAGTGTAAAAAGGGGTCTAAGAAATATTTTCAGCCTTCAAATCTGTGCTTAGACGTGCAATTCGTTCCAAATTATTTTTTTAACCAATTTCGGCAAATTCGTTAATTCTAAAAAACATCCGAATTAACGAAAACCCGTTTAACAAATTTTTCTGAATATTCATAAATTCGTAAATTTGGAAATTCGAAAATTCATAAATTCATAAATTTTGAAATTTCGAAAATTCGTAAATTAGTAAATTCGTAAATTTGAAAATGCATAAATTCATAAATTTGGAAATTCATAAATTCGTAAATTTGGAAATTTGGAAATTCGAAAATTCATAAATTCTTACATTTTGAAATTCGAAAATTCATAAATTCTTACATTTTGAAATTCGAAAATTCATAAATTCGCAAATTCGAAAATTCATAAATTTGGAAATTCGAAAATTCATGAATTCGTAAATTCGTAAATTCATAAATTTGGAAATTTGAAAATTCGTAAATTCGTAAATTCGAAAATTCATAAATTTGTAAATTCGAAAATTCATAAATTCATAAATTTGGAAATTTTGAAATTCGAAAATTCGTAAATTCTTACATTTTGAAATTCGAAAATTCATAAATTCGTAAATTCGAAAATTAATAAATTTGGAAATTTGGAAATTCGAAAATTCATAAATTCGTAAATTTGAAAATTTGGAAATCTGAATTAATAACTGACTATTAAATTATAGGTATTGGAATTTCCTTTGAAATTTGGCTGTTAGTGAACGCAACGAATACAAATTTATCCGAAGTTACGAATTATCTGAAATAATGAATGCCGCATCTAAATGAATAGAAAGTATAAACAAATTAATAATAATAAATAATAATAATAAATAGTTTTTATTATTATTTATTATTATTAATTTGTTACATTCCATTTATTTAGATGCGGCATTCATTATTTCAGATAATTTGTAACTTCGGATAAATTTGTATTCGTTGCGTTCACTAACAGCCAAATTTCAAAGGAATTTCCAATTCCTACGAATTTATCCGAAGTTACGAATGCCACATCTAAACAAATGGAACATAACCAATTGATAATAGTAAATAATAATATTAAAAACTTTTTATTATTATTATTATTATTAATTTGATCCGTTCCATTCGTTTAGATGCGCCATTCGTTATTTCAAGTAAATTCGTAATTTTGAATAAATTCGTATTCGTTATGTTCAATAACAGCCAAATTTCAAAGGAAATTCCAATACCTATAATTTAATAGTTAGTCCTTATTAGTTAGTTATTATTTCAGATTTTTGAATTTTCGTTCTTATTTTTCGGATTTTGAATTTCCGATTTTATGAATTTTCGAATTTCCGTATTTTTGAATTCTGAATTTCCGAATACCTATAATTTAATAGTTAGTTATATAACACACTCCAGATGACATGCTGGGAGGATAATTGGATCCTCTCTAAATTGTCCCCCTCAGTATGTGTTTGAATGTGAGTTAGGGACCTTAGATTGTAAGCTCCTTGAGGGCGGGGACTTATGTCAATGTATATGTAAAAAATCGCTGAGTAAATTGATGGCGCTATATAAGTACCTGAAATAAAATAAATAAATAAGCCAATAAAAAAAAATAACAAATAAATAGATAAATAGATTAACCCCTAACAAAAATAAATAACTAAATAATAATACCTGTGTGAGCAGAACTGTTGCTCGCCATGTTATTCTTTGCAAGTCGAATAAAAAATATTGAACTAGAAATAAATAAAATAATAATATTAATAATAAATACATAATACATAAATATAATAATAATAATAATAAATAAATAATGATAAACGAATAAAAAATTTAACAAATAAATAAAGTAAACCCTGACGCAAATAAATAACTAAATAAAAATACCTGTGTGAGCAGAACTGTTGCTCGCTATGTTATTCTTTGCAAATTGAATAAAAAATATTGAACTAGAAATAAATAAAGTAATATTAATAATAAATACATAAATAAAATAATAATAATAATAATAATTAATAAATAATGATAAACAAATAAAAAATTTAACAAACAAATATAGTAAACCCTAACGAAAATAAATAACTAAATAAAAATACCTGTGTGAGCAGAACTGTTGCTCGCCATGTTATTCTTTGCAAGTTGAATAAAAACAATTCAACAAAAAATAAATAAAATAATAATAATAATAATAAATACATAATAAATAAATACAATTATAATAATAATAAATAAATAATCATAAGCCAATAAAATAAAGTTAAACAAATAAATTAATTAAACCCTAACAAAAATAAATAACTAAAAAATAATACTTGTGTGAGCAGAACTGTCGCTCACCATGTTATTCTTTGCAATTTTAATAAAAACTATTGAACTAAAAATAAATAAAATAGTAATAATAATAATAAATACATAATAAGTAAAAAAATATATAATAATAATAATAATAATAATAATAATAATAATAAATAATCATAAACCAATAAAAAATGTAACAAATAAATAAAGTAAACCCTAACAAAAATAAATAACTAAATAATAATACCTGTCTGAGCAGAACTGTTGGTCACCATGTTATTCTTTGCAAGTCAAATAAAAAATATTGAACTAATAATAAATAAAATAATAATAATAATGATAATAAAAAATACATAATGAATAAATAAAATAATAATAATAATAATAATAATAATAAATAATTGTAAACTAATAAAAAATTTAACAAATTAACAAAGTAAACCCTAACAAAAATAAATAACTAAATAATACCTGTGTGAGCAGAACTGTTGCTCACCATGTTATTCTTTGCAAGTCAATGAAAAATATTGAACTAGAAATAAATAAAATAATAATACTAATAAATACATAATAAATAAATATAATAATAATAATAATAATAATAATAATAATAATAATAATAATAATAATAATAATAATAAATAAATAATCATAAACCAATAAAAAATTTAACAAATAATTAAAGTAAACCCTAACAAAAAAAATAATAAAATAATAATACCTGTGTGAGCAGAACTGTTGCTCACCATGTTATTCTTTGCAAGTTGAATAAAAACTATTGAACCAGAAATAAATAATAATAATAATAATTACATAATGAATAAATCAAATAAATTTCAATAGTAAATAAATGATCATAAATCAATAAAAATGTCATAAATAAAAAAACCCTAACAAAAATATATAAATAAATACATTAATTAATAAATAATAAATAAAAGCAGATGAAAAAGCTGCAAAACATAGCACTGTATGATGAAATATCTAAGATTTTTCTCTACTGGCTAATAAAAAAATAAAAAAAAACACCAAAACTCAAAAAACGCTGTACAAAAATACTCAAAAACACATGAAACCCCTGAAAAAAGTGTTATAATTGCTCTCTGTATCCCTCTTGAGTAGATTTTCCTGTACTTCCTGTTTCAGTGACCACACAGGAAGTGAGGGTAAATTTCCCCTATGTGGGGCACAGTTATAAAAATGAGCCCCTCCCCCACTCTATCCTGGAGTTAGGCTCTATGAGAACACAGAAGTATTTACCCCAAACGAATTTTCCTTCACACAGCGTACCCTACAAGCATCGACCAGCGCACTCTGCAGGAGGAAACATCGCTCTGCCTTACTACTTTCCAGGGGCATTTGGATTGCTTGCATTACTTGCTGCAGCACGGAGCCGAGCCGGACATTGTGAACAAGTCAAGGGAGACTCCTCTGTATAAAGGTAAAAGGTCCCAAGAACTGATCACATGATCGAGCCGCCTTCCCTGGTCCTCCCCTCCCCCCCTCATCAATATGCTTGATGTCATTACTGGGTCTCTGTGCTTCTCTATGCAGCCACTTCATGCCCACAGACACCCCCAGCGAAGGCTGGATGGCATTTTTCAGGGCGCATTTCCTGATGGTGACAACAATGGGCCACGTCTGTGACTTGTGTTGGGAATGTCCACATGGGTGACAACACAAGAGCGCAACCGAGTGCCCGGACAGAGCGTTGTCACCCTATAACAGGAAGTTCCCGAATAAGGACCTTCATGGCGGGATCGTTTTTGAAAACGACCTTTGAACTCTGGGCAGATATATAAAAGGCATAAAAAATAATTCAGCTCTGTATTCATTAAATCAATTTATTAAATACAATCCATCCCTAAATGTGACCTGGTATCACCCTCTCCCGGTCCCTGTACAGCAGGGCTGGAGTGTGGAAAGAAGGAGCAGCACAAGGAGCCAATCGGCTGATGTGCTGGCAAGAGGCACGCTGATAGGAGGAGAGAGCGGAGTGGCGGAGAGATGATTGTGCTGCTTCTCCTTTCGCTGTCCCGGCTGGGCTCGCTGTCAGACTGATCTAGTGGCAGAAGAAAGTACTGCGGGAGGGAAATAAAATAAATTGAAGGTGAATATTGCAGCCAAAGCTCATTTTATTTCATTTTTTGGGGGGGGGGGCTTTTTATTTTTATCTTAACTGGGGTTCTGCTTTAACGTATTAAAACCTATATGGGATTTTATTTCTTGGGGGTCACATTTATTTTAAGTTACATTGGAAGTCAATTGTACTTCTATGGCCAAAACCGCTGCGACATAAAAAAATTTGCAACAATCGCTATTTTATTCCCTAGGGTCTTTGCTAAAAAAAAAAAAAAAAGTATAATGTTTGGGGGGGTTATAAGTAATTTTCTAGAAAAAAATACTTATTTTTACTTGTAAACAAAAAGTCCCAGAAAAGGGCCGATCCTTAAAGTGATTTAAAGGTTCGTTTTTTATTTATTTTTTTTTTTTTTTGTAAAATAACAACATGTTGTACTTACCTGCTCTGTGCAAAATGGTTTTGCACAGGGCAGCCCCGATGCTCCTTTTCTAGGGTGTCCCTGCGGCGTTCCTGGCTCCTCCTCTTCATCGGGTGCCCCCCCGCACAGAGAGCCGCTTTCCATAGGGGCACTCGCGTGGGCGCGCTCCCGTGCTGCGTCCATTGACACAGACAGCAGGACTCGGCCCCGCCCCCTGACTCCCACATCACTGGATTTGATTACTAGCAGTGGGAGCCAATGGCTGCTGCTGCTATCAATCTATCCAATGAGGACCCGAGACAGCGGCTGGAGCTGCTGGGCTTGTTCTCGTCGCTGGAACGACCGGGTTCAGGTAAGAAAAAAAGGGCCGCTCTGAGGGGGGGGGGGGGGGCAGCTGCGGCACAAAAGGTTTTTCACCTTAATGCATAGAATGCAAAGCATGAGACTTTATGTGGTTAAAATATTTTGTAGCAGTTCCCCTTTAATAAATGGGACACACATTTAGTTTGCGGTAGTCATGTGCACTGCCGAAAAAATCATTCATTTTCGTTTTTGTTTCATTCGTTTTTGTTATTTTTTTATTTTTTCAGTTCATTCGTTATGATTGAAGACCAAAAATTCGTAAATTCTAAAATTTAAACTTGCGAAATTCAGAATTTCAAATTTACAATTTTTTTCGAATATTCATATTTACGAATTTTCAAATATTTGAATTTACGACTATTTGGAAAAATTTGTTTGTTTTCGTTTTTGTTTCATTCGCTTTTTTTTTGTTTAGATTTTCGGGTCATTCATTATGATGGAAATCCAATAATTCATAAATTCTAAAATTAGTTTTTCGGAAATTCCGAATTTCCAAATATTAAAATTTACGAATTTTCGAATATTCAAATTTACGAGTTTTCAAATATTCGAATTTACGAATTTTCAAATATTTGAATTTACGAATTTTCGAATATTCAAATTTACGAATTTTCAAATATTCAAATTTTCAAATATTCGAATTTACGAATACTGGGAAAAAATTGTTTGTTTTCGTTTTTGTTTCATTCTTTTTTTTGTTGTTGTTGTTTTTCGGGTCATTCGTTATGATGGAAATCCGAAAATTTGTAAATTCGAAAATGTGAATTTCCGAAATTCCGAATTTCTGAATATTCAAATTTGCAAATTTACCAATTTTCGAATATTCAAATTTATCAATTTTCAAATATTCGAATTTACAAATATTCGGAAAAATTTGTTTGTTTTCATTTTTGTTTCATTTGTTTTTTTTTTGTTTTTCGTGTCATTCGTTATGATGGAAATTCAAAAATTCCTCAATTCGAAAATTTGAATTTCCGAAATTCCGAATTTTCCGAATATTCAAATTTACGGATTTACGAATTTTCGAATATTCTAATTTACGAATTTTTAAATATTCTAATTTATGAATTTTCGAATATTCAAATTTACGAATTTTCAAATATTCAAATTTGCGAATTTTCAAATATTCAAATTTATGAATATTCTGAAAAATTTGTTAGACGGTTTTTGACAAAATTTGTTAAAAAACTGATTCATAACAAAACGAATTGCAAATGTCTAGTTTGCTTTCATGAATAGAGCAGGTTGCACCACAGTCATATTAATCTGATGGTTAGCTCATTTGTCTACTGTTTTTGTTGTGCGCAGCCTGCGAACGGAAGAACGCAGACGCGGTTCAGATGCTGGTGGCATTCAGGGCCGACGTCAACCACCGGTGTAACCAGGGCTGGACAGCGCTTCACGAGGCGGTGGGCAGGAACTCTCTGGACATCATGGACATCCTGGTGAAAGGCGGCGCCAAGATCGAGGCCAAGAACTGCTATGGCATCACTCCATTGTTTGTAGCGGCACAGAGCGGGCAGCTGGACGCGCTGCGGTACATCCTGAAATGCGGTAGGTTACCGTTCGCCGGATCGCCTGGGAGAAGATCTACTTACTATGTGAATCTAATGCTGCCCATACATTTTGGATATAAGAATTACATTGGGCTCCTTTTAAAAAATGCTGTATCTACCACTTTAAGACACTTTAAGACAAATGCGCAAAAATACCGCTCAGTGATTTTCAATTTTTTTTTGGCATTCACAAAAAAAAGCTACTAAAATACCGTCTGCGCTATACTATGAAGTGAAAGCTTGCGGTAATTTAACATTGTTGTGAAAGAGCCTCCACCCAAAAGGGGAGGCTCCGCTTGTCTGCCTCCTCCCCCCCTCCACTGCCACAATTGGCATCTTTTGGAGGGGGGTACCTGGTTCGGCCCCCCCTCCTTCCCCCTGCAGCCTTCTGAGACACTTCACAGGTCCCAGAAGACTGGGGTCCATTCACAAAGCGCATGCTCAGTAGGAAGTCCGCAAGGCTTCACTGCCGGTTTCCCTTAGTCAAGATGGTGGTGGCGACGCCAGCACCCAATAGCCGTTTAAAGAACCGGCTCGGGTGAGGAAACGGCTGGGTTCCTGGATCGGTAAGTGACCTAATATTAAAAGTCTTATACCAACATCATGCTGCGCTATCCAAATGTAATCATATGGTAACCGAAAATCATAATATTACTGCAGTTAAATAGTGGTGGTGAGATATTCTATTCCTATATATAATTTTTTTTTATATAGGAAGAGAATATCTCACCACCACTATTGCTATAAAACTTTTTGGCACGAGCATATGGGACGTGGTCAATGCTAGCAGCTGTCCTTTAACCGCTTGCCGACCGCCGCATGTACTTACTGTATATGTTGACAGCTGAATGTAAAGAAAAGCTTTGCTGGCATTAACCAATCACATGTGGGCCCCCCCCCCACCCAATCTATACCAGGCCCTTATGATCTGGTATGGATTTTGAAGTGAACCCCCACGACAAAAATGTAAAAAAAAATGGTATGGGGTCCACCCCAAAATTCATACCAGACCCTTATCTGAGTCTTTTTCAACAATTTTTTTGGTGAGTGAGTAAAGGAGGGCAGGATCTGAGGACCCTCTTATTAAAGGGGGCTTCCAGATTTCAATAAGCACTCTGCCTGCAGACCCCCACAACCACTGGGCCAAGGCCCCCTGCCCCAAAGCCCTTTGGGTCTGGTATGGATTTTGAGGGGAACCCCCATGCCAAAAATTTGAAATAAATGGCGTGGGGTCATTCCCCAAAATCCATACCAGACCCTTATCCGTGTCTGCCTTTTTATTTACTTTTTCAACACTTTTTAGGGGAATTAGTTGGGGCTGGATCTGAGGATCTCCTTGTTAAAGGGGGCTTTCAAATTCCGATAAGCCCCCCCACCCACAGACCTCCACAACCACCAGGTCAGGGTTGTGGGGAAGAGGCCCTTGTCCCCATCAACATGTGGACAAGGTGCTTTGAGGGGGAGCAGAGTCCCCCTTTCCCCAACCCCCTCCTCATGTTGAGGGCATGTGGCCTGGTATGGTTCGGAGGGGGGGCACTCACTTGTCCCCCCCTTCATGACCTACTGGGCTATATGCTCAGATAAGGGTCTGGTATAGATTTGGGGGGGGCACACTATTTTTTTTTTAATTTTGTCGTGAGGGTTTCCCTTAACATCCTTATCAGACCGGAAGGGCCTGGTATGAATTGAGGGAACCCCCACAACGCCAATGTTTCTGGAGCTGTGTGTGGCCACGCCTCCTCAGCAGCATAGTGCTACTGTATACTGATGAGTGGACTGTTCTTTTAACAGGAGCCGACATTAACACTCAGGCCAATGACAATGCCACCGCCCTGTTCGAGGCAAGTAAGAATGGGCATGACCATATCGTGAGATTCCTGCTGTCACAAGGGGCGGACGCCAACAAGCCGAATAAGGACGGATATCTTCCCATCCACATTGCCGCCAAGAAGCGGGATAATGACGAGTAAGTGCCACCATTCCCATACTACCCAACCAGATGCCATTCTCTCCGCCCCTCTCCGCCCCCCAGTCTCTCTCTGCCCCTCGTTCCTCCTGGTTTGTCCTTCTTTGTGGTCAGATGTGTAGCCTTTATTATAGAAAGATCTCCTCTACACATGGGGGAGGGGGGGCTCACACACACATTACCAAATCAGAGATTACCAGAGGGAGGACTCTGCTGGGAACACGTGGCTATAAGGGGGGACTCTGCTGAGAACACGTGGATGTAAGGGAGACTCTGCTGGGCACACATAGATGTAAGGGGGGACTCTGCTGGGAAAACATGGGGAGGGGGGGCTCGCACACACATTACCAGATCAGAGATTACCAGAGGGAGGACTCTGCTGGGAACACGTGGCTATAAAGGGGGACTCTGCTGGGAACGTGGATGTAAGGGGGGACTCTGCTGGGAACAGGTGGATGTAAGGGGGACTCTGCTGGGCACACATAGATGCAAGGGGGGACTCTGCTGGGAACACATGGATGTAAGGGGGGAATCTGCTGGGAACACATGGCTATAAGAGGGGGTCTCTGCTGGGAACATGTGGATGTAAGGGGGGACTCTGCTGGGGACACATGGATGTAAGGGGGGACTCTGCTGGGAACACCTGGATGTAAGGGGGGACTCTGCTGGGGACACATGGATGTAAGGGGGGACTCTGCTGGGAACACATGGATGTAAGGGGGGACTCTGCTGGGAACACGTGGATGTAAGGGGGGACTCTGCTGGGAACACGTGGCTTTAAGGGGGGACTCTGCTGGGAACACGTGGCTTTAAGGGGGGACTCTGCTGGGAACATGTGGATGTAAGGGGGGACTCTGCTGGGAACACGTGGATGTAAGGGGGGACTCTGCTGAGCTTTCCTGGATGGAGGGAGGGAGGGACTCTGTCGGCCAATCCTGGATGTAAGAGGGACTCTGATGGGCACACATGGATGGAAGGAGGCTCTGATGGACACTCCTGGGGGGGGCTCACACACACATTACCAGATCAGATATTACCAGAGGGAGGACTCTGCTGGGAACACAAGGCTATAAGGGGGAACTCTGCTGGGAACGTGAATATAAGAGGGGACTCTGCTGGGAACATGTGGATGTAAGGGGGGACTCTGCTGGGAACAGGTGGATGTAAGGGGGACTCTGCTGGGCACACATAGATGCAAGGGGGGACTCTGCTGGGAACACATGGATGTAAGAGGGGACTCTGCTGGGAACACGTGGCTGTAAGGGGAGACTCTACTGGGAACATGTGGATGTAAGGGGGGACTCTGCTGGGGACACATGGATGTAAGGTGACTCTGCTAGGAACACATGGTTGTAAGGGGGGACTCTGCTGGGAACACAAGGATGTAAGGGGGGACTCTGCTGGGAACAAGTGGCTATAAGGGGGGACTCTGCTGGGAATGTGTAGATGTAAGGGGGACTCTGCTGGGAACACGTGGATGTAAGGGGGGACTTTGCTGAGCTTTCCTGGATGGAGGGAGGGAGGGACTCTGTCGGCCACTCCTGGATGTAAGAGGGACTCTGATGGGCACACATGGATGGAAGGAGGCTCTGATGGACACTCCTGGATGTAAAGGGGAGATTCTGATGGGCACCTATGGATGAAAGGGGGGACTCTGCTGGGCACACATGGATGTAAAGGGGGGGCTCTGATGGACACACATGGATGCAAGGGGGGGCTCTGATGGACACTTTGGGAGGGGAGGGGGGCTCTGATGAATATTTTGGGAGGTAAGGGGGGGCTCTGATTGACACTCCAGAACTGGAGGGGGGCTCTGTTGGACACTCCTGTATGGAGGGGGGATTCTGTTGTGCACACATGGATGTAAGGGGGGCTCTGATGAACACTTCAGGAGGGGAGAGGGGGCTCTGATGAACACTTCTGGAGGTAAGGGGTGGCTCTGATGGACACTTTGGGAGGGAGGGGAGAGGGGGCTCTGATGAACACTTCGGGAGGGGAGGGGGGCTCTTATGGACACTTCGAAAGGGGAGGGGGGAGGGCTCTGATAAACACTTTGAGAGGGGAGGGGGGCTCTGATGGACACTCCTGTATGGAAGGGGGGATTCTGCTGGGCACACATGGATGTAAGGGGGGGCTCTGTTGAACACTTCTGGAGGTAAGGGGGGCTCTGATGGACACTTCGGGAGGTAAGGGGGGCTCTGATGGACACTTTGGGAGGGAGAGGAGGGGGGCTCTGATGAACACTTTGGGAGGGGAGGGGGGGCTCTGATGAACACTTTGGGAGGGGAGGGGGGGCTCTGATGAACACTTCGAGAGGTAAGGGAGGTAAGGGGGGCTCTGATGGACACTTCGGGAGGGGGGCTCTGATGAACACTTTGAGAGGGGAGGGGGGCTCTGATGGACACTTCGGGAGGAGAGGAGGGGGCTCTGATGGACACTGCGGGAGGGGAGGGGGGGGCTCTGATGGACACTTTAGGAGGTAAGGGGGGGGCTCTGATTGGTACACTTAATGCAGTCACCACATCTAAGGACTGGTAATCTGCGATATAAAGTTTTTTTTTCGGGGTACAGATCCCCTCTCAGGATGCCCCCCTTTCTTCTCTCATATCATTGGAAGGAATGTTCTCCCATCATTCCTGCGTTGTGATGGGGGGGGGAATTAGGCTGACAGGTCTTGAAGATCTTACAAATAATGAGTAATGGATCTGGCACTGCAAACACTAACAGCAGCGCCTGCACTGGGGGTCCGATGTCACTGCTCAGGAATCTCAGGCGCTTCACAACTGCAATCTGCGTCTCTATCACCCCGGAGCGACCTGCCAACCTCCAGCTTGGGGGGGCCACCAAGGGTCCATTATGCTGGGACTTGTAGTTCCCCAATGGCTGAAAAAGTATACTGTCAATGGACATCTCTGTGTGTGCGCGGTTTGGCGGCATCGTGTGCGTATCAGCAGTTCCTGTGCGCGTTTTAGCGATTTTCCATTGGATTGCACCTTTGTGCTGCGTTTTCTGCACCAAAAGTCCTGCATGCTGCATCTTAGGTGCTCTTTCAGAAAATGCGGCAAAAAGGCGCAACGTAATAGAAAGTCTTGTTCACACAATATACGTGCTCGCAATTTGCAAGGCGCGATTCCACGTGTCGGGGCAGCCCGTTCACTTCAGTGTGTTTGTTGCCCAAAAGAAGTTCCTGCTCCTTTTTGGGGGCGATACGCTTCATGAGATTTTATTAAAAGGTGCATTTCGCCACGAAAATGCCGCGCAACATTTGTATCAAAATGGCACAGCGCTTGGGTTACCGTTTAGAATGAACAGCACCCAAATGTGTGTTGCATGTTTTGCAGCGATTGCTGTGCGATTTGGAATTGCGCTGATACCTCACGTGTGTGGTGTGAACACCGTTTGCGTATGCGTTTGCTTCTGCGCACAGGCACAGAGGGATGTGGTGCTTTACATTTTTTTTTTCTTATTTATTTTTCTTATTTTTGCACTGTTCTATTATTTTTATTCATTTCTATTTCTTTTTTTTTAATCACTTGTATTTCTATTACAAGGAATGTAAACATCCTTGTAATAGAATTAAGGATGACAGGTCCTCTTTATGGAGAGATCTGGGAGTCAAAAAGACCCTAAATATCTCTCCTTTACATTTAAAAGCAAAAGATCCCCCCAAAAGTTTGAATGCTTCAGTACAAGGGAGGAGCCTGTGATACGTATGTACATGGGAGGAGCCTGTGGTACTTATGTACATGGGAGGAGCCTGTGATACTTATGTACATGGGAGGAGTCTGTGATACTTATGTGCATGGGAGGAGCCTGTGGTACTTATGTACATGGGAGGAGCCTGTGATACTTCTGTACATGGGAGGAGCCTGTGATACTTATGTACATGGGAGGAGTCTGTGATACTTATGTACATGGGAGGAGCCTGTGGTACTTATGTACATGGGAGGAGCCTGTGATACTTATGTACATGGGAGGAGCCTGTGATACTTATGTGCATGGGAGGAGCCTGTGGTACTTATGTACATGGGAGGAGCCTGTGATACATGTGTACATGGGAGGAGCCTGTGATACTTATGTACATGGGAGGAGCCTGTGATACTTATGTACATGGGAGGAGCCTGTGATACTTCTGTACATGGGAGGAGCCTGTGATACTTATGTACATGGGAGGTGTCTGTGATACTTATGTACATGGGAGGAGCCTGTGATACTTCTGTACATGGGAGGAGCCTGTGATACTTATGTACATGGGAGGAGTCTGTGATACTTATGTACATGGGAGGAGCCTGTGATACTTCTGTACATGGGAGGACTCTGTGATACTTCTGTACATGGGAGGAGCCTGTAAAGCTTATGTACATGGGAGGAGCCTGTGATACTTATGCACAGGGGAGGAGCCTGTGATACTTATGTACATGGGAGGAGCCTGTGATACTTATGTACATGGACTTTTTTTCCCTTTATATTTTTAATAAATTTGCAAAGATTTCAAACAAACTTCTTTCACATTGTCATTATGGAGTATTGTTTGTAGAATTTTGAGGAAAATAATGAATGTAATTCATTTTGGATTAGGGCTGTAACATAACAAAATGTGGAAAAAGTGAAGCGCTGTGAATACTTTCTAGATGCACTGTATATAGCAAAAAATAAGTAATGCATCAAGTGCTACCAGAAGAAAGTTCTATTTGTGGGGGGAAAAGGACATAAATGTTGTTTGTGTACAGTGTTGCGTTAAAATAGCATAGTGCTGAACAGCAAAAAATTGCCTGGTCATGAGGGGGGGGGGGGGGGGGGTAGATGTTCCCGGAGGTCGGGTGGTAACTGCTGGCTGTGTGAGACTCCTCCCAGAAGAGGGAAGAGAGAGGAAAGGGGGGGTAGGGTTGCCACCTTTTCTTCAAGCCAAACCCGAACACTTTTGCGTCACAGGGCAATTTTTAAATTTTTTTTGCAGTAAACACTATAGGATTATAAAAGACCTGGGACACATTTGGGTGCCCCAAGGGGAGTAGTAATGTAGTGCACAGAGCGTGCCAGTGGGTGTGGCCAAATTGCTCTTGTTGACATCATCACCCCACCTTTCAGTGATGCCAAACCTGCCCCCAAACAGCAGCCCACAGCGGCAACAGATTTGTGTATGACTATCTCGGTTACTTGGGGAGTCACAGCCTGGTCTGAATAATGTGTCCGGGTTTCAGGTGGACTGAAACCCGGACATATGATTCAAAACCCGAACTGTCTGGGTGAATCCTGGACAGGTGGCAACCCTGGGGGGGGGGGGGGGGCACCAAACAGACCATAGTGTAGTAATGCAATGTACATACATGTAAAAATGTCTGTTATGCATTCTGTATAGTATTTGTTATATTACTACTGTTTTTAATGTTGAAATTTAATAAATTACATTGGTATTAATATTTTGTAATATTTTCTCCAAGTGCCCCAAAAGTCCACCATTAGGGGGTCCACTGTTTTATTGTTTAGCTTATCACTGGATGTGGCACAAAAATATACAGTAAGCTGCCGTTCCACAACAGAATCCCTAATGCAATTTATTGGGTTATGAATACACAAAAGTAAGTTGCACTCACAAGTGTAAGAACATAGAACACATGTCTCAGTGGCCGGTGTAGGACCTCTATGTGTCAGTGGCCGGTGTAGGACCTCTATGTGTCAGTGGCTGGTGTAGGACCTCTATGTCTCAGTGGCCGGTGTAGGACCTCTATGTCTCAGTGGCCGGTGTAGGACCTCTATGTCTCAGTGGCCGGTGTAGGACCTCTATGTCTCAGTGGCCGGTGTAGGACCTCTATGTCTCAGTGGCCAGTGTAGGACCTCTATGTCTCAGTGACCGGTGTAGGACCTCTATGTCTCAGTGGCCGGTGTAGGACCTCTATGTCTCAGTGGCCGGTGTAGGACCTCTATGTCTCAGTGGCCGGTGTAGGACCTCTATGTCTCAGTGGCCGGTGTAGGACCTCTATGTTTCAGTGGCCGGTGTAGGACCTCTATGTTTCAGTGGCCGGTGTAGGACCTCTACGTCTCAGTGGCCGGTGTAGAACCTCTATGTCTCAGTGGCCGGTATAGGACCTCTATGTGTCAGTGGCCGGTGTAGGACCTCTATGTGTCAGTGGCTGGTGTAGGACCTCTATGTCTCAGTGGCCGGTGTAGGACCTCTATGTCTCAGTGGCCGGTGTAGGACCTCTATGTCTCAGTGGCCGGTGTAGGACCTCTATGTCTCAGTGGCCGGTGTAGGACCTCTATGTCTCAGTGACCGGTGTAGGACCTCTATGTCTCAGTGGCCGGTGTAGGACCTCTATGTCTCAGTGGCCGGTGTAGGACCTCTATGTCTCAGTGGCCGGTGTAGGACCTCTATGTCTCAGTGGCCGATGTAGGACCTCTATGTTTCAGTGGCCGGTGTAGGACCTCTACGTCTCAGTGGCCGGTGTAGAACCTCTATGTCTCAGTGGCCGGTGTAGGACCTCTATGTCTCAGTGGCCGGTGTAGGACCTCTATGTCTCAGTGGCCGGTGTAGGACCTCTATGTCTCAGTCGCCGGTGTAGGACCTCTATGTGTCAGTGGCTGGTGTAGGACCTCTATGTGTCAGTGGCCGGTGTAGGACCTCTATGTCTCAGTGGCCGGTGTAGGACCTCTATGTCTCAGTGGCCGGTCTAGGACCTCTATGTCTCAGTGGCCGGTGTAGGACCTCTATGTCTCAGTGGCCGGTGTAGGACCTCTATGTCTCAGTGGCCGGTCTAGGACCTCTATGTCTCAGTGGCCGGTGTAGGACCTCTATGTCTCAGTGGCCGGTGAAGGACTTCTATGTCTCAGTGGCCGGTGTAGGACCTCTATGTGTCAGTGGCTGGTGTAGGACCTCTATATCTCAGTGGCCGGTGTAGGACCTCTATGTCTCAGTGGCCGGTGTAGGACCTCTATGTCTCAGTGGCCGGTGTAGGACCTCTATATCTCAGTGGACAGTGTAGGACCTCTATGTCTCAGTGGCCAGTGTAGGACCTCTATGATCTGTGGAGAAATGCTGGCCAGAACTACTTCAGCAGCATCAATCTTCCTCTGGAGCCGCCGTGTGATAGCGCCATTGTTATCGCTTAAGCCGCCGCCGGGAGACTTTAGGAACACCACCAAGACACCAGTCAGAATACCGGGGCTGTCAGGAAAAGCGCTTAGAAGGCTGGGCACGCCTTCTTCCTCAGTGTCCTGCCTTTGAAATGTGTTTCTCTTTCCATGGTAGATTTACAGGGCTGGTGCTACCACTAGACAAACTAGGCAGCCACCTAGGGCACAGCAGGCGGACTCTGGGGACCCTGATGTAAGGGGGAGCGATGGGCACTCTGATGTAATGGGGGCTATGGGAACCCTGATGTAAAGGGGAGCTATGGGGACCCTGATGTAAGGGGGAGCTATGGGGACCCTGATGTAAGGGGGAGCTATGGGGACCCTGATGTAAGGGGGAGCTATGGGGACCCTGATGTAAGGGGGAGCTATGGGGACCCTGATGTAAGCGGAGCTATGGGGACCCTGATGTAAGGAGGATTCTGGGGACCCTGATGTAAGGAGGATTCTGGGGACCCTGATGTAAGGGGGAGCTATGGGGACCCTGATGTAAGGGGAACTATGGAGACCCTGATGTAAGGGGAACTATGGGGACCCTGATGTAAGGGGAACTATGGGGGCCCTGATGTAAGGGGGGCTATGGGTACCCTGATGTAAGGGGGCTATGGGGACCCTGATGTAAGGGGGAGCTATGGGGATCCTGAAGTAAGGGGGGGCTTTGGGATTCTAATGTAAGGGAAGACTTTGGAGATCCTAATGAAAGTGGGGTCTCTGTTGCAAAGGTGAACTCTGGGGACTCTGATGTAAGGGGAGGGGACTCTGAGGACCCTTATTTAAGAAGAGGAGACTCTTGGGACCCTCAAGTAAGGGGGGGGGGACTTTGGGGACCCTAATGAAAGGAGTAAAAAGGGGTCAGGGCAGGGGAGCCCAGGCCTAAAGCTGTGTAAGGGGCCCCAAAATTTCTGATGGCTGCTCTGTTCCCCACACACCGCGCCAACGTTTCTCATACCGGTGCAGGATTGGATGATGTTAGCTGGAGATGAAGCCGTCTCCTGCAAACTTCAGCCAATCCAAGAAGAAGAAGTATCCAGCCAATGAGGTGCCATGCAAGCCGTGCTGCATGCAACATCACTTCCTCCCAGCTCCCCGGTCAGTCTGCACACGGAGCCAACAATGGCAAGGAGGGGAGAAAGCATTCCCGTACAGGCTGCATTTGGAGCCTTTATTTTTTTTAGTGGGGGGGGGGGGGTGCTAGTAGTTGGTCTTGCCTAGGGCGCAAATAAGTCTAGCACCGGCCCCTGTGTATTTAAGGCCCCATTCACATCAGGACACCTGTCAGAGCGCTGGAGCTTTCGAGAAACGCGTTTCGAAGGCTGGACACCGAGGAAGGAGGCGTGTCCAGTTTTCAAAACGTGTTTCCTGACATCCTTAGTGTTCTGGCCGGTGTCTTGGTGGTGTTTCTAAGGTCTCCTGGTGGTGGCTTGACCCGGAAGCAATGTGTAAAACATAATTTCCAGGTCCTGGGGTCACTTTAGCTAATGGAGTGCAATCTGTGCTCAGTTAGCTTCATTGAAGGACAGGTCAGACATTCAGGGTTTAAAGTGCCCCATTATCTCATTAGGCCCCATTCACACTTGGCAATTCGGAATTGTGGGCGAAATCGGCGTAGTTCTACCTGTGATTCAAAAA
Organism: Lithobates septentrionalis; assembly: GCA_037952835.1. Classification (NCBI taxonomy): domain Eukaryota; kingdom Metazoa; phylum Chordata; class Amphibia; order Anura; family Ranidae; genus Lithobates; species Lithobates septentrionalis. The sequence continues at coordinate 75,241 of JBBDGP010004367.1, read as the reverse complement.
AATAAAAAATGACACCCGAGCACTTAAGACACACCCCATAAATGTTTAAGCCCCCCCCCCCAACATACCTGCACATGTGAACATAAAAACATTTTTCGACAATCACGCACGTTTATCCCTGCTAATGGCACAGTTACATTGTTACCACATTACATCCCACATTCTATTTCCCATAGGATCGTGTCCATGCTTATCCCGGTGACGAGCCGTACGCGAGTGAAGAGAAGCGGAATAAGCCCCCTCCACATTGCAGCCGAACGCAATAGCGACGATGTCCTGGAGGAACTCATCGAAGCCGGCTACGACGTCAACTTCACGCTCTCCTTCGATCGCTCCAGGCTGTACGAGGACAGGCGTACCACCGCGCTTTACTTCTCCGTCATGAACAACAACATTTACGCCACCAAACTGCTCCTGGAAGCCGGCGCCAACCCCAACGTGGACGTCCTCAACCCGCTGCTCATCTCCATCCGACACGGCTGCCTGACCACCATGAAGATGCTCCTGGATCACGGCGCCAATATTAACGCCTACATCGCCACCCACCCCACCTCCTTCCCGGCCACCATCATGTTCTCCATGAAGTATCTCAGCTTGTTGAAGTATCTGATGGATCTGGGCTGTGATGCCCGCTCCTGTTTTCAATGCGAATACGGAGACAGGCCGCACCCGCCTATTGAGGACGGGAGGCGCCGGGACGACGACTCCCAAAACCAAAAACAGCCCAAAACTGTTCAGGTACGAGATTCGTTTTTCTGGCACTTCTACTCATTATATAGAATTTCGGTTAAAGTATAAACCTCATTCACATGGATGTACTATAGCGTGTGCCTGTGTGGGGGCTGGGTGGGGGGGTTCCATGCGTCCCGGTGCTGGCCGTCCCATTCATGTCACTTGGGATGCAGCAACGTTTCTCAACCTTTTTTTAATCATGGCACCCTACAAAAGTATCTCAAGGGACCCCGACATGAATGTTCCTTATCAATGGGAAGACTGAGCCAGGGATTGGTGCACACTGCTTTGATTAAATTTACATCACATGAGAACACCCCATACCATCAGGGATCCCCCATCATCTCAGAGGTCCCCCTTCATATCAAAGCCTGTCCTTCACATCAGAGGTCCTCCCATCACATCAGAGATCCCCCATCATCTCAGAGGTCCCCCTTCATATCAAAGCCTGTCCTTCACACCAGAGGTCCCCCCATCACATCAGAGATCCCCCATCATCTCAGAGGCCCCCCATCAAATCAAAGTCCCCCCTTCACATCAGAGATCCCGCTCATCACATCAGAGATCCCCCATCATCTCAGAGGCCCCCCATCAAATCAAAGTCCCCCCTTCACATCAGAGGTCCTGCTCAGCACATCAGAGATCCCCCATCATCTCAGAGGCCCCCCATCAAATCAAAGTCCCCCCTTCACATCAGAGGTCCCGCCCATCACATCAGAGATCCCCCGTCATCTCAGAGGCCCCCCATCACATCAGAGATCAACCATCAAAGTCCCCCCTTCATATCAGAGGTTCCCCCATCATATCAGAGCCCGTCCTTCACATAAGATGCCCCCCATCACATTAGAGGTCCCCCATCACCTCAGAGGTCCTCCCATAATCTCAGAGTCCCCCCATCATATCATAGCCTGTCCTTCACTTCAGCAGCCCCCTCTCACATCAGAGGTCCCCCCCCTATTACATCAAAGTTCCCCATTCACATCAGAGGTCCTTTCCATCACATCAGAGACCCCCATTACATCAAAGTCTCCCCTTCAAATCAGAGACCCCCCATCACATCAGAGATCCCCCATCACATCAGAGGTCCTTCCCATCATCTAAGAGGCCCCCCATCACATTAAAGTCCCTCCCAACACATCAATGGTCCCCCATGACATTAGAGGTCATCCTTCACATCAGAGCTCGTCCTTCACATCAGAAGCCCCCCATCACATCAGAGGTCCCCCCATCACATCAAAGTCTCCACTTCACTTTAGATGTCCTCAATCACATCAAAGTCCCCCATCATATCAAAGGATCTTCCATATTCTTAGAGTCGCCCCATCATTTCAGAGGTTCCCCATCATTTTAGAGCACATCTTTTACATCAGAGACCCCCCCCCATCACATCAGAGACCCCCCATCATCTCAGAGGCCTCCCATCACATCAATGTCCCCCCAACACGTTAGTGGTCACCCGTGACATCAGAGGTCACCCTTCACATCAGAGCTTGTCCTTCACATAAGAGGCCCTCCCATCACATCAGAGATCCCCCATCACATCAGAGGTCCTTCCCATCATATCAGAGACCCCTATTACATCAAAGTCTCCCCTTCAAATCAGAGACCCCTATCACATCAGAGATCCCCCATCACATCAGAGATCCCCCATCATCTAAGAGGCCCCCCATCACATTAAAGTCCCTCCCAACACATCAGTGGTCCCCCATGACATTAGAGGTCACCCTTCACATCAGAGCTCGTCCTTCACATCAGAAGCCCCCCATCACATCAGAGGTCCCCCCATCACATCAAAGTCTCCACTTCACTTTAGATGCCCTCAATCACATCAAAGTCCCCCATCATATCAAAGGATCTTCCATATTCTTAGAGTCGCCCCATCATTTCAGAGGTTCCCCATCATATCAGAGCACATCTTTTACATCAGAGACCCCCCCCCCATCACATCAGAGACCCCCCATCATCTCAGAGGCCTCCCATCACATCAATGTCCCCCCAACACGTTAGTGGTCCCCCATGACATCAGAGGTCACCCTTCACATCAGAGCTTGTCCTTCACATAAGAGGCCCTCCCATCACATCAGAGGCCCCCCATCATCCCAGAGACCCCCCATCATTTCAGAGGTCCCCCATCATTTCAGAGCCTGTCCTTCACATCAGAAGCCCCCTGTCACATCAGAGGTCCCCCCATCATCTCAGAGGTCTCCTCGTCACATCTAAGTCTCCACTTTACATTAGAGGCCCTAAACTACATCAAAGTCGCCCATCATATCAGAGGATCTCCCATAATCTTAGAGTCCCCCATCATTTCAGAGGTCCCCTATCACATCAAAGTTCCCCCTTCACATCACATCAGAGGTCCCCCATCATCTCAAAGGTTCCCTTCACATCAAAGTCCCCCCATCATGCCAGTGGTCCCCTATGATATTGGAGGTCACCCTTCACATCAGAGTCCCCCTATCATGTCAGAGTCTCTCCCATCACATCTGAGCCCCTTCCCCCCCATCACATCAGAGTCCCCCCATCACATCTGAACTCCTCCCTCATCATGTCAGAGCCCTCCCTAATCATGTAAGAGTCTCCCATCACATCAGCAGTGTCCCCCCATCAGAGAATCCTCTCATCACATCAGAAACCTCATCCTTTGCAACCCTTATACATCAGAGTATCAGAGTACTCCTATACATGAGAGTACCCCTATATTTCAGTGGCGGCTGGTGCTATATTTTTTTTTGGGGGGGGGCAGCAAACAATCCGCCTCGGATCAGCTGCATGGCACCACCCCCCCTTGGTTGGTCGGATCACCCGCACTTACCCCATCCAGGTCGCGAGCAGTGCTTCCTTCGGGCGGATGGCAGCGTCTCCTCCTCGGCTTCACGGCGGCTTCCCCAGCATTTCCTCCTCAATTCTTGGCAGCCAATAGGATCGCTTCTCCTCTCGGCAAATTGGGTCTCAGCACCTGCTTCCTGATTATCCAGGAGGAGAATCAGGAAGACAATAGCGAATATTAATTCGCTATTAATACACAAGTGGGTGGGCTATGGGCGCAGTGCTCTGCGCCCCGAGAGCCGCCCTTTTTTAAGCCAATCAGAGCCTCAGGCTCTAATCATTAGCTTCTAATTGGAATACATGCGTCTGGCATTCTGCATGTAGATTGGGGGCTGGGCACATGGATCGGGGGGGGTCGGCGCCCCTGGGCCCCGTGTGGACGGGCCGCCTCTGGCAGCGGCTGGTGCTCAATTCTCAACTCTTGGGGGGGTGGCCATCATTTTTAAAGCCAATTAGAGCCTCAGGCCCTAATCATGTGCTTCGGAAAAAAACAAACCCATTGGAATCCATGCGTCCTGCCGCTGCGTCCGGCGTCCTGCATGGAGATTAGGGGCCTGGGGCATGATTAAGGGGGGCGGTGCCCCTGCGCCCTGCATGAGCAACCGCCACTGATCAGAGTCCATACATCACAGACCCCCCCCCCCCAACCATCCTTTCCATCAGAGCCCGACCTTACTCCAGCAGTATGGCAGAGGGTGGAAGGCGGTGCAGGCCCGGACAGAGGTGCACTGCATGCCACCTACCTTGGACCAGAGTCATGTGTTGCCACGGTAGGGGCGGGGCATCATGCACCCTGGTCTTATGGCTTTACACCGTGGCAGTACAGGAATGGGGCGGGTGCTACCGCATGCGATTGCAACACATTCAAAGGGCCGCTCTGCAACTGTGTGCGGTTGTGGCGCCATAACGCGCGGTCCAAGGGATTAAAGCAGACGGTGAGGAGGTGATACAAAGACTCGTCGCCACCTGTAGAAGGCTCCCTGAAGAGCGTTTTCAACACGGATTGCTCTTCAGAACAGCAGCACTAGTGCGAGCGAGCCCCCGATCTCCATTTCCCCCCTTCTTCCAGAGGACAAACCTGAGATGATCAGCTGTTATCAATCCAGAGATCCCGATCTCCACATCGGGTTCAACCGAAAACACCAAAAACGTGAGATTCCATCCTGAGAACTTCCTTCATCCCTGAAGGGCGATGGGTACAATGAATCGAACGGAAAGGGGCAAAATGATAAAGAAGCAAAAGAACGAGATGATAAAGACGCACTCAGATCTGACGCTGGACTGCGCTGTCCTCCATTGCTTGCGATATATATATATATATATATATATATATATATATATATATATATATATATGGTGGGTATAGGAGAGCACCTAGTTCTACATTGTGGACACATTTAGACCAACCCGGAGCAAGAATACTACTTTGTTTGGGTGTTGGTGGCGGAGGGACAACCACTAAACGTGGTCAAGGCGCATTGTTTTCGATGGTTGATGGTCCATCTAACACGTTTCGGGTTTTCTGGGCGCCTTCTTCAGGGTTCTGCCAATAAATTAGCTTGGATCCACCTAAACGCGGCCGGATCTTCCATACGTTGGATCATTAGAGACCTTCCGTGTAGTCAGACCCTGGTCAAGGCCATCTAGAGCCCGGGGAGAATTTGCCAAATTGTGCCCCCCCCCCCATGATGTATGAGCATTATAAGTCAGCAACCCCCCACTAATCTGCATGCCTACCCCCTAAGAATAATTTCCCCGTCCTCCCGGTACAAATCCGCCCCCCCCAGCACAAATGCCCCTCCCCCTCAAAAAATCCCTTCTACAACAAATCCTCCACCCTTCAAATTTTATAGTGAAGGGTCAAATCCTTCAAATCCTCACCCCCCCTCCCAGCACAAATTCCCTCCCCTCATCCCCCCTCCTAGCACAAATCCCCCAAAAAAACTTCCCTCTCCTAGCACAAATACACTCCAATAATTCCTAATCCCCCCCCTAAAAAAAAATAAAAATAAATCGAGCACCAATCTGCATGCCTACCCCCTAAGAATAATTTCCCCGTCTTCCCAGTACAAATCCGCCCCCCCAGCCCCCCCGCCCCTCAAAAAAAATCACTCCTAGAACAAATCGAACAAATCCATCACCCTTCACATTTCAGTATTTAAAGGGTCAAATCAATCAAATCCTCACCCCTCCCGCCCAACCCCCCCCCCAGCACAAATTATCTCCCCCCATCCCCCCTCCTAGCACAAATCCTCCCCCAAAAACTTTCCTCTCCTAGCACAAATACACCCCAATAATTCCTAATACCCCCCCCCCCCAAAAATAAAAATAAATCGAGCACTAATCTGCATGCTACCTTCCTAAGAATAATTCCCCCCTCCTCCCAGTACAAATCCACCCCCCTGCTGAAATTCCCCCTCCCAGCACAAATCTTTTACCCCCAGCCTCCCCCAAATTCCCCCTCCCAACTCAAATTCCCTCACCCAATCTCCTTGCCCCCACCTCACAGTGCCCAGGGTAGCCGCCCCCTCTTGCCCGCCCCCTTGTCCCTTCCCTGAGTGTAGTCTTCCTCTACGTCGCCCAGGACAGGAAGTGATGGGGAATCTCCCCAATGGGGACACAGAGAAGAGTTCTCGCCCCTCAATACTAAAATATTGGGCTTTGTCTTCTATTCAGACTGTCGTTGTGGACTGTTGTACGGGATTAGATTGTCAGCTCCTCTTTCAGGCCAGGATCTGATTTAGGTGCTTCATTTGGTGCTTACAATAAATATTGGTGATCGATCTGTTTCTCCTCCTCAGTTTTGTGAGATGGTGTCCACCGCCGAGCTCAGCCGCTGGGCCGGTCCGATCATCGACGTCCTCCTGGATTATGTAGGGAATGTCACGCTCTGTTCCCGGTTGCAGGAACATTTGGACAGCTATGCGGACTGGGAAGGCATCAAGATAAAATCACGTAAGTCTATCGATCGTTCAATATAAAATGTCCTGCAATTTGGTGTTCAGAGGGGATCTCTCTGTAGCATTGTTACATTTCTGACTATATAGAGCAATACTATCACTATTTCACAAAAGCTCCACCTTTTTTACTTAAAAAGGCACCACCCCTGAGCTCCACACTAATAGCTTTGCGTAACCTGCAGGCAGGAGGAAGCATTTCCTCACTCTCCAGTGATCAGACCAATCACTGATCGGAGGTGGGATGCTGCAGTAGGGGTTGATCTGTGTCAGACTTTTGTGAACACAGACAGGAACTTCACAGGCACCAGGATTTATATCTGAGATTTGTCATCTCGGTCCAGGAAGTAGATGATGACCCTGGAGGATCTGGTCTGGTCCCTCAAGAGGGAAAAGCTGATGAAGGCATTGTCAGGGGAGTATTGTGTTATTACTAAGCATGAGTGTGCGTAACATAAAATATATCAGGTGCTAAAACCACTTTATGTCCATTTTAATGTCTCCACTATGAATTTTTCCTTTCACTATTGTTATTTTGTATTTACCAAATATTATTTAGTAAATTTTAATTATTATTAAATGTTATTATTATTATAAATATTATTTAGTAAATTTTAACTATTATTAAATGTTATTATTATTATACATTTTGTATTTTTTATTTATTATTTTAATTAATTTATTATTTATTTTAATTTATTATTAGTTATTGTTTTTAATCCTATTATTATTATTATTATTATTATTATTATTATTATTATTATTATTATTATTATTTAATGTATCATTTATCATTTGAATTTTATTTATTATTTTTTATTTATTGTTAGATATAATTATTTTTATTATTATTATTATTATACAGGATTTATGTAGCCCCAACAGTTTGCTCAGTGTTTTACAAAATGAAGGCAGACATTACAGTTACAATAAAATTTGGTACAAGAGGAATCAGAGGGCCACGCTCTATTATTATATAACTATTAGTAAATATTTTTATTATTATTATAGTTATTATTATTATTATTATATTTTTTTAATGTATTATTGTGTTTATCATTTTAATTAATTTATTATGTATTATTTAATTTAATTTATTACTAGTTATATTTATTGTTAATGTTGCAATAATATTAATAATTATAATCAGGGCTTTTTTTTCTCAAGCAATAGGTGCTGGAACTTAACCACGGCCCCACAAAACCCCTCCCCCCTACACACACCCTCCAAATCACATCAAATAGTGGGTGTGTTCAGTCAAATTTCACGAAAACAGTAGGGGGGTCTTAAAGGGGCATTAAATAAAAGGATTGCATTGCATACAGAGTGCAGAGCTGTCACTTGTAAACACAGAAACCAGACTTCTGTGTTTACAAGTGATTGTGGTGAGCAGGCACCAAAGGGTCTGAGCCAGAGGTGGTGGAACTGAGTTCCACCAAGTTCCCCCTGAAAAAAAGCCCTGATTATAATTATTATTATAAATGTTATTATATAGCTATTATTTATTATTATCATTATTAATAATAATAATAATAATAATAATATTTAATAATAGTTATACAATAATAATTATTATGATTATTTGAGATATATTATATAACTATTATTAAATATTATTATTTCTATTATTATTAATAATAATAATAATAATAATATTTAATAATAGTTATACAATAATAATAATTATTATTATTATTATTCGAGATTCCTCTTGTACCAAATTTTATTGTAACTGTAATGTCTGCCTTCATTTTGTAAAGCACTGAGCAAACTGTTGGCGGTATATAAATCCTGTATAATAATAATAAAATGATAATAATTTTAATAATAATATTAACAATAATTATAACTAACAATAAATTTAAAATAAATAAAATTAAAATGATAAATAATACGTTAAATAATACATTAAAATAAAAATAGAAATAATAATATATAATACTAGATATATAATAATATTTTAATAATAATTGTAATTTTAATGTATTATTTAATTTATTATTTATCTTTTTAATGTATTTATTATTTTAATGTAATTTATTATTAGTATTTATTATTGTTATTGATATTACTATAATAGGTATTATTAAATATTAACAAACTATTAGCCTTAAAAAACAAAATGATAGCATTTTTAATGCTTTGACCCTCTTGCTTCACTTTCAGAGCCTCCTAGGCCGCTCACTCACTTGTGCCGCCTGAAAATTCGCAGCATGCTGGGCAGGAACCGTCTGGGGCTCTTGGACTCTTTACCTCTCCCGTGTCGGCTGATCCGGTATTTGGGCCATGACAAATCCAGCCAATGATAGCTCCTCTGACAGACATTGATATGAAGGTATCCGGAACATAATTCGGTGGCCACTGAAAAACTAAACACAGGATTTGTTTTGATCAAACAAGAGATGGTTTGCTGCGAAGTGGTGCCTTCAGCTTGGTGATGTTTGCAGAAGTCTGGGAGGGGCAGCCGAGCCCCCCTGTGATGGAGTGATGCACTGTAAAGTTATCAAAAAGTTACAAAAGTGTAAAAGTTATAGGACAGCCTTCCAGGGTATGTGGAACAGGAGAATTCCTCCAGAGGTTGCTAAGGGTTCCTTGAGCTGTGACCTCCCATCTGATGGGGCCTGTTCTGTGGGCCAACACCACTGGGAGAGCCTACAGTATGACATCAATTTAGCTATCTGTAAGGTGGATATTCTACTCACTGACCTCCAGTGTAAGGGGCAATCTTCCCACTGACCACCAACGTAAGTAGTATTCTTCCCACTGACCACCAATGTAAGGAGCCTTCCTACTGACCACCAATGTAAGGGACATTCTTCTCACTGATCACCAATGTAAGGGGCATTCTTCCCACTGATCTCCAATTTAAGGAACATTCTTCCCACTAACCACCAATGTAAGGAGCATTTTCCCACTGATCACCAATGTAAGGAGCTGGTGTTGGGTTGCCCTGTTGGTGTTGGGTTGCACTGTTGGTGTTGGGTTGTCCTTTTGGTTTTGGGTTAGCCTATTGGTGTTGGGTTGCACTGTTGGTGTTGGGTTGGTCTATTGGTGTTGGGTTGCACTGTTGGTGTTGGGTTGGCCTATTGGTGTTGGGTTGCACTGTCGGTGTTGGGTTAGCCTATTGGTGTTGGGTTGCACCGTTGGTGTTGGGTTGGCCTATTGGTGTTGGGTTGGCCTATTGGTGTTGGGTTGCACTGTCGGTGTTGGGTTAGCCAATTGGTGTTGGGTTGCACCGTTGGTGTTGGGTTGGCCTATTGGTGTTGGGTTGTTCTGTTGGTGTTGGGTTGTCCTGTTGGTGTTGGGTTGTCCTATTGGTGTTGGGTTGTCCTGTTGGTGTTGGGTTGTCCTGTTGGTGTTGATATCCAACAATATTATAATGGTGTTTGTAAAGGTTTTCTGGTTACTGGGCTGGTGGCTTCCTTATAATAATGACCTGTTTCTGAAGGGCAGGCTAGGGAACAGCCAACTTCTTCTTCCTCTCTTCTTGCTGAATTGCTGACCCTAAGCAAGCAGTACATGGAAGATGTCAGGACACAATACACACCTTCTCATTCCAGGTCGGTGACTTGGTAAGTAGTGAATAGGAATATATCATAATTCTAATTTAAATGCATATATTTTTTGGGCTTCAGCTAAATCTGTGGATACCAAAGGGTCACCTAGCAATAGATAAGAAAGTCATCAGTGGATAAATAGGTAAATGTTTTGGAAAGGAGAACAACTAAAGAGAAGCCATAATGGAGAACAGCCATGTTCCAGCTATGTGCCCGAAACCCTTACAAAATAATGCTGTCAGCTGTCATGTTTAAAGGGAACATATAGAGGTTTTGTATATTTTGCTTTATTCTTTTGAACATGAACACTTTAAAACAATTCTTCCTTCTTTTTCTGGTCAGGTAGATATCAAATATTGCATATTAAATTATATGTAACTATTTTTATATTCAGCCTACAAGTGGAGCTGTAGGCCCTGTTTTTTTTCCAGGCTTTTTCTCAGGCTATCCCTATCTGCTGTACTGAAAACATCATGTTGTTTAGAAAGCCCAATAGCTCAAGCTGACATTTACACACAGCTCAATGACTCTGAGCAGTGGCTCCTCCCCCCTCTGTGTAGCAATTTACAATACATACAGAGAGTCTGAAGGCAAGCAGCTACTGCCGTGCTCTCTCTGGGAATCTAGTGTGATGACTGTGTCCTGTATTAAATATTTATTTATAAAACAAAGATTTTATATAAATAATAATCAAACAGATATATACAAATAGACAATAAATATAAATAGACCCCCAAACCATTATAATTTCCCTTTAAGCCTCCTGCAGCATAAAATGGCAGCTAGCAGAGAATAGGCTGGTCACCTGCTGGTTGCACTGTGATTCCTTGGGTGGAGCGTTTTAGTTCCAGTGTCCACTAGTGGCAGCCAGCAGATCCCAGTAATCAGTCTCCACCTGGTGCAGGATACTGGTACCACAACCCTCTGCCCAGGGAACCACAGTGCCACCAACAGGTGATCCAGGTCCTGACACTGGGTGACAATTTTATAGGCTTCACGTATCTGTTATCGTCCCTGCAGGTATGAAAGGTTTTACATATATCATATGTCTGTGGAGGTTGTCGTGTCTATATATTAGTGGCCACATTGTGTTGGACTTGTGTAATGTTAAGGTTCTCATTCTGGTCAGATAGGACAACTGGTTCATAAAAGATGTGGAAGAACCCATCTGTTCTCTAAAATGGAGTGGTGGCCTTCAGCACCACCTAGCACATATGATACTGATTTCATGTCTCTACTCTGGCAATCTGACAGCAGTTTGAAGTAATGTCCACACTTTTATTGGACCATGCTGTTTGGATTATAGGAACAGGACGGGAGGGGTTTCCAAATGTTCCACACCTCCCATCCTATCCTTGGTTAATCAACATCTGTCTTCACAAATTCCATGGTGATCATGGAAGGTGTTACCTGCATGGCTATGAATCTTGAAGAATCTTACTGACAATCATCTAAGATCAGGAGGCCATGAGAATGAATGGTGGAACATCTTCAACATTACAGAAGTCCAACTCAATGTGATTAGATACTACTTTACACATACACTTTGTGAATGTCATTAGTAGATGTTTTATATCACAGTTTCCAGGTGTTTGGTTGATGTACTCAGGGTGGTCAATGTGCCCAGTGGGTGTTCAATGTACCCAGTGGGCGGTCAGTGTACCCAGTGGGCGGTCAGTGTACCCAGGGGGTGGTCAGTGTACCCAGGGTGGTCAATGTACCCAGTGGGCAGTCAGTGTACCCATGGTGGTCAGTGTACCCAGGGTGGTCAGTGTACCCAGAGAAGTCAGTGTACCCAGGGGGTGGTGGGCTTATGAAGGTTTCCCGTAGTAGGCAGTGGTGGCCCATCCATTAGGGGTGCACAGGGCTGCCCCCCCCCATCCATGCACCCGGCCCCCTAATCTACATGCAGGGTACTGGATGCATGTATTCCAATGGGGGGGGGGTCAATCTTTTTTAAGCATGTGATTAGAGCCAGAGGCTAACAGCGGGGAGCAAGGGGGGGTGTCGACCAACTGGGGGGTGGTTGTTTGCCGCCCCCCCAAAAAAAGCCCCACCAATCACCCCTGGTAGTCATTAAAGAGGAATTGGAGTCTGGAGGGTGGGCAAAAACAGACAGCTACAGTACCAAGGACTAGTCCCCTGTGGTGCCTTAGGTCTCCTTGCAGCTGATATTTTCCTCATTACAGACTTACTATGCCTTCTGTGTGAAGGCGGCCATCTTGGTAGAGGCGGGGCTTTGCTTCCTCATGTTGGAGCCCTTAGCAAGGAGAACAGTGAGCAGCCCAGACATCACCAAATCTCACTTAAGATCTCCTGAGACTGGAAGTAACAGATAGCAGTGCCTTCGATCTCACGCTGCAGATATACACCTAGGTAATTACAGAACGGGAGTGCCGAGGCGCACCCCCATATCAGGAGGTGCACTGTTCTTTCTCAAGACATAATAAAGAATTTTTCAGTGTCCTGCTTTGGGGGGGGGGGGGCACAGTGGACATTTAAATTTTAAGTTACGGTCAACTGTCCCCATTGACAGCTATGTTATCTGTCTAGACTAGAGGAATCCCATTACTGTCTATGGGGCCCATTCACACCTATGCAACGCTCTTCCATGTGTCTTGGAAAAAAAAGGGTGCAAGTCCTTTTCTTGGTGCACTTTTCAATGGTAGTGCATGAAAAATGCAGATGTACAAAGTGTGACCCTGGTCTGTTGTGCCTCCTGCTTGTTTAGTAAACCCGCCGCTCCTCCGCAAACAGTTTGGTGGACCGGTATGATGTCATTGTGGGATCAGGCGCGGTCCAGAAGCCACAGTTTGTTTTGTAGAGCAGATGTTATGGCCGGTCTCAAACCCCCCCCCCCGCGGCGGCACGGACTGCGTCACACGTCAGGGAGGTCTCCCCCCCTCCACGGTGGCACGGACTGCGTCACCCGTCAGGGAGGCACAGACTGCGTCACCCGTCAGGGAGGCACGGACTGCGTCACCCATCGGGGAGGCACAGACTGCGTCACCCGTCAGGGAGGCACGGACTGCGTCACCTGTCAGGGAGGCACGGACTTCCGTCACCCGTCAGGGAGGCACGGACTGCGTCACCTGTCAGGGAGGCACTGACTTCCGTCACCCGTCAGGGAGGCACGGACTGCGTCACCCGTCGGGGAGGCACGGACTGCGTCACCCGTCGGGGAGGCACGGACTGCGTCACCCGTCGGGGAGGCACGGACTGCGTCACCCGTCGGGGAGGCACGGACTGCGTCACCCGTCGGGGAGGCACGGACTGCGTCACCTGTCGGGGAGGCACGGACTGCGTCACCTGTCAGGGAGGCACTGACTTCCGTCACCCGTCAGGGAGGCACGGACTGCGTCACCCGTCGGGGAGGCACGGACTGCGTCACCCGTCGGGGAGGCACGGACTGCGTCACCCGTCGGGGAGGCACGGACTGCGTCACCCGTCGGGGAGGCACGGACTGCGTCACCCGTCGGGGAGGCACGGACTGCGTCACCCGTCAGGGAGGCACGGACTTCCGTCACCCGTCAGGGAGGCACGGACTGCGTCACCCGTGAGGGAGGCACGGACTGCGTCACTCGTCAGGGAGGTCTCCTCTCCCCCCCATGGCGGCACGGACTGCGTCACACGTCAGAGAGGTCCCCCCCCATGTGTCGGGTTCATTCTTAGTTTTTGCAAAGTAATCTTTTACAAAGCACGCTGCTGGAACCTCGTATCACTAATGATCACAATGTAACAATGATTTACATGATAACTTTCTACATTTCCTGGTCTTCTGACGATTGTATTTATATAGAAGTAATTAAGAATCTCCACCTAGCATTAGCTAGTTTATCACATAGTATCACACGGACAAAGGTTTTCTTTATGCACAAAGATTTTTGATTGTTTTATGGATCTGCAGAGTTCACAGATACATTGTATTTTTATTTTATTCTTTTTGCCAAGAACTGACTTTTGTTTTGGGCGTCTTGTAAATAGGCGGCACACAAATAATCGTACACATACATTGTATACAGAATTTATAATAGAGAATTTACCCAGAGAAGAAATAATGAGCAAGCAGGGACCCCTGGTGGCAAAAAATGAGCACTGCAAGCACGGGCCGAATGAATAGGGGGGTCAACTTATACTTTCCCCAAACATTCGCTGGTGGTGAAACCAATCGCTGTGTATTTAAAACACATGCAGACAAATGATTCACCTGCCTTTGACGAATGTCAGACTTTAACTAATCAGTATCTCTTCTTAAAGGAGAAGTTCACTCAATTAAAAAAAAAAGGGCCCTTTCACATGGGCTTTCCGATCGGGTCCACCTGTCAGTTTTTCAGACCTAACCTAAAAAAACGGGTGGAACATATAATCTGTTCCCAAAGGTGAATGTATCCATGTATCTCAAACTGACGGCCCTCCAGCTGTTGCAGAACTAGAAGTCCCATGAGGCATTGCAAGGCTAACAGTTACAGGCATGACTCCCATGGGCAGAGGCATGATGGGACTTGTAGTTTCCGCAACAGCTGGAGGGCTGCCTGTTTGAGCTCCCCCTGCTTTAAAGTGTTTGTAAACCTCAGACGTGAAATCTGAACAAAGCATATCCCCTCTATAGTGTGTACTTGTCTCAGTCCAGAGCACTGAGTGTCATTTCTGTCTGCTGCCTCCCTTCCACTGCTATCAGCATGAGTCACTTCTGACAAGTTTTTCCTGACACCAAGAGATAAAAGGTGACAGGGGAGCTCCAGCGCACACAGCCTGTGATTGACAGCCTCAGCTCTGTCCTTGTTAGGGTTGCCACCTCATCCCTTTAAACCCTGAACACATATGAATTACGCGGGTTCTAAGGCTAATTTAACTTAGTTCGGAAATATTCTAAATAACGAAAACCGGCTTAATGAATTTTTCCGAAAATTCGTAGCTTCGTAAATTTGAAAAATCCAAAAATCTAAAAAATTCAAAAATTCAAAAATCCGAAAATTAGAAAATGTAAACATAAGAATGAAAATCCGAAAATTCGGAAACCCGAAAATTTGAAAACCCAAAAATTCGAAAACCCAAAATAATAACTAACTAATATTAAGTAATCAGGTACAACTTATGTGGGTGAATTTGTTGAGTCTCCAGGTATCAGACTGTGCAATTTGCTTGGTTTCCGAATTCGTTTTTTCGCCGAAATTCGACAAATTCGTTGATTCGTAATTACTTGAATTAAGAAAACCCTGTGTGCTGTGTAAAAGGGGGGGGGGGGGGGGGGGTGGTGTCTTTTCCCTCCAATCAGCTCTCACTTAGCTCTCCTCACTGAGCTGTGCACAGTGTAGTTTCAGTTCTCCGCCCCCCCTTTTTTTCTGACAGCTCAGACAAGCTGTACAAATTCTGCACTTTGAATGGATGTACAGAAGAGAGGGCTGCAGATACACAAGTACAACTTATGTAGGAGGATCTGTTTTTAATCTCTCTGTGTCACCTGAGGATAATCCCTTCACCGGGTATATTGATGGTCCTTTAATAATAATAATAAAAAAAAAAATTAACTCCCCCATTGTGCCCATTTATTATCTGTCCGGTACCTTCTGATAGCGGAGTGCCCCTTTTACAATAGTGATTGTGTTGTATCTTTGTGTTTTTATTACACTGATTGATTGATTTTGTTTTTGCACCTATGAAGGAGAAGTAACGTTTGTGATTTGTATCGATGTATATTGTAATGTATACATTTTAGGAGGAAATGTTTAGGAGGAACTCCGGACAAACTTAGGAAAGGAAGAAAAACAAGAAAGGGGGTTGAAGCCCATTTATGACATTTGCCATTTTCCCTCCAGGCCAGCGCACACCAGCTGCAAGTTCAAATGAGGCTGGCAGAGAAATGTCTGGCAGCGGGATTGGCTGCATTCGCTGCTGCTTTTTTTTTCGTGGGCCCTAAATTAATAAAAGAATTAAAAAAAAATCACACAAACTCTATTAATGTGCCCGGCCTATCCACTAATCATATCCACTATTTCAGCCAATCATATTAGAAGTCAGGTAGAGCTCCACCTCATTTCCCGGCCTGGCTGTCCCAGACTTGCCCGTTGGATTTCAGCACATTTAAAGATGGAGGCTTGGCATCGCATGTGGGCGTTACCCAGGGCGGTCCTCCGGACTGACATCCGCCCATTCAGGTCACCGGGATAAAAAAAGAGACTGAATCTCTGCAGAGGTGACACAGACAGCAAGAAAAAACCTGGCAGAGGGTCCAACCCTCCCCCCCCCCCCTCTATGACAGCCAATTGGAACTTTTTGCTTACGAATTGAATTTTTTTTGGGCTAGAAAATTACTTAGAACCCCCCCGAACATTATACGTATTTGTTTTAGCAGAGACCCTAGAAAATAAAATGGTGGTCGTTGCAATATTTTTACGTCACACCGTATTTGCGCAGCGGTCTTACAAATTCAATTTTTTGGGGGAAAAAAACGCCCACATGTTGCTTCCGATGCGCTTTTCAGGCTGTAAAGGTTGGGGGAGGGGGGAATCAGAGGTCAGGACATATCGGGGGGACACTTTTCACAATTTTTTTTTTCCAGAACCCTAAACGATTTTATTCTCTTTTTTTTTCCCTTTTCCTCACTGGAGTTCCTCCTTAATAAGTACGCCTTCTATGATTGGCCGGGATTTACAGAATGAAAGTATTTCTAGAATGAAATGTGCAATTCACTTGTTTTGCTGAGAGCACTTACCCCCTCCCCTCCCCCCTCCCCTCCCCCCCCCCCTCCCCCAGAGTGTGTTTATTGTAGGATTTGTATAAAACATTTTTTACCATTTTTTATTTGGTATTGTTTGTTTACAGATCTAATTATAAATAAATGTTTACAATGTAAAACCTCTGTGTGAATTTGTCAAAATAGATGGATATAAAGCCGGGGGAGGGGAGCCGAGATACACAAAGACACCCCACCCCCCCCCCCCCCCCCCCCGAGGGATATGAAAGGAGAATCTGGAAATGACTTTATCTGATGGAAATAAATAAATCTCCGAAAGATGTCCTCGTTCTACCCCGCGGGGGGGGGGGGGGGGGGGAGGGGGGCAACGGGGCATTTATTGTGACATATCACTATGTGGAGCTTAGTAATCGTAAACGATCACCATTTAGTTTAAAATAGAAATAAGAGGCAAAACATTTGTGTATAGATATAAAAGAATTTTATTATAAATACCTTTTTTTTTTCTTTTTTTTTTTTAAATTCCCTCGGTTCTCAGCTGCATGAGAGCTGGGGGGAAGAGAAACAACAGGACACTGATCTTCCCAGTGAATGGGGAGGCGTGTCAGGACAAATCAGATCATTGAAGGAGAGCAGACTGAGTTCCCAGCATAGCTAGGGAACTGACCATGATGTGTTCTCCTGCTTAGTGTGGTCAGTTTTTAATTGGTAAAGCAGAGCGACTGGCAGGGACTCCAGGGATTTCACACAAAGGAAGCGATACAAAGAGATCAGGAGACCTTCTCATAGCAGTACATGGGAGAGCAGACACAGATCAGGAATATGAAATGCTGGGATAACGAAGGCTTTAAATACCTAAATACAGAGGAATAACTTGAACCTTCGTGGTCCTGGTGCGAGAAACCATGAAGGGCTCCCCTGGGCCACCGACCCGAGGCCCTTCCCACGGATTCCAGGGCCCTTAACACTGATTCCAGGGCCCCTCCCACTGATTCCAGCGCCCTTCCCACTAAATCCAGGGCCCCTCCCACTGATTCCAGCGCCCTTCCCACTAAATCCAGGGCCCCTCCCACTGATTCCAGGGCCCCTCCCACTGATTCCAGGGCCCTTCCAACTAAATCCAGGGCCCCTCCCACTGATTCCAGGGCCCCTCCCACTGATTCCAGGGCCCTTCTCACGGATTCCAGGGCCCTTCTCATGGATTCTGGGGCCTTTCTCACGGATTCCGGGGCCTTTCTCACGGATTCCGGGGCCTTTCTCACGGATTCCAGGGCCCTTCCCACTGATTCCAGGGCCCCTCCCACTGATTCCAGGGCCCCTCCCACTGATTCCAGGGCCCTTCCCACTGATTCCAGGGCCCTTCCACTAATTCCAGGGCCCCTCTCACTGATTCCAGGGCCCTTTGCTCCCATCGTGGGACCCTTTATTAGGGTCCTGCAGCGCCCCCCCCCCTCCTGCCATCTCGGGGTTCCCCCCACAGTGGTGGAACGCCAGGACCCAGTCGCAAGTGCGACCTTTGTGACCCTGGTAGTTCCACCACTGGTGTCAGTCGTTTTTTTATTTTGTTTTTTACCATTTTTTTTGCATATTTTTTAGAACCCCCATTGGCTTTGGTGAAATTTTAGGGGTCTAAACCCCTGATGCCTCACTTCTGAGACACAGAAAGGGACCAAGTAAAGATTCATCAGTCCTTTCTCCGCAACCTTAGCTGCACAGAATGAATGAACAGGAATAGCTCTGTACAGAGGCTTCCTGTTCATTCACAAACAGGAGCATAGTAAACACAGTTTACTATGTCTCAGCTATAAATGAATAAAAAAAGAAAAAAAAGTCATTGATCATTACCGATTACTGACTCAATAAGACAAGGAAGGGGCCGGAGAATGACACATTCACCGGCTCCGTACCGGCTCTCCATCCTGACACATCCCCCGCAGAAGCTGGAGGTGGGAGGGGGAAACCCAGGAGCGCTGTGAGGGGGGCAGGGAAGCACACAGGGGGCCCGGGGCAGCAGGACAGGGATAGGGAGGCGGCGGGAGCGACATGTAGAGGAACCAATACCCTCCATTTCCCTCCTACAGCCGCTGAATGTCTGCGGGAGGGAGAGGAGGAGAAGTGGGCATTCAGCGGCTGATGGAGGGAAATGGAGGGCATCGGTTCCTCTACATGCCACCGCCCGCCAGCACCCTGCTATCCAGGCATGGGGCCGGGTTGCAATGGTGACCCCTGTACATATGCCTCCCTGTATGTATGCCCTCTCTACGTATGCCCCCTGTATACATGCCCCCCTGTATGTATGCCCCCCTGTAGTATCCCTCCTGTACGCATGCCCCCCTGTATGTATGCCCCCCGTACATATGCCTCCCTGTATGTATGCCCCCTGTATGTATGCCCCCCTGTACATATGCCCCCCCTGTACTTTTGCCCCCCTGTATGTATGCCCCCCTGTACGTATGCTCCCTGTACGTATGCCCCCCTGTACGCATGCCTCCCTATACGCATGCCCCCTGTATGTATGCCCCCTGTATTATGCCCCCCTGTACATATGCCCCCTGTACGTATGCCCCCTGTACGTATGCCCCCCTGTACAAATGCCCCCCTGTATGCATGCCCTCTGTACGTATGCCCCCCCCTGTATGTATGCCCCCCTGTACGTATGCCCCCCTGTATGTATGCCCCCCTGTATGTATGCCCCCCTGTACACATGCCCCCCTGTACTTATGCCCCCCTGTACGTATGCCCCTGACTTAAAATATTAAAACCCAAAAGCCAACATTTATTATATTGCAGCTTACCAATTCTTAGATGTGATGGCTGCATTAGTTTTCTTTTTGCTATTTTCACCTGGTGATCCAGTCAGTAAGTCTGTTGTTTTTTCAAAAGATCAAGCTGTCCTGAGGATGTAGCAGTTACAGGGATGAGACAAACCATTTGTGACATGGGGTGCTTACAATGATCAGCTTTTATTTATTTATGTAAAACCAAAAAGGAACAAAACTTGTTACTATAACTGAGTATAAAGTGTGAGTTGGAGTTTGGCTTTAATTTGTTAGTGTATAGAAATCTGCTAGTCCATCTAACACTCCCCCCCCCCACTGACAATGCTGCTGTCCAAAGTTGACTCTGTTGCTCCTTCATCCAGAGTGGGGGCGCTCTAATACAGGAGGTGTGTTACCGGCCCGATCACCAGGTGATAACATAGGGCAATGCAACCTAATCCCTCCTCACTGACTGTCAGATGTCCTCTGAAAAGAAATCCAATGTGGATCACTCTTCATAGGGCACTGAATGTATGGATGAGGCCTTAAAGACATACTCTACTTTCGGGTGTAACATGAAACATGGTCCCATTCCTCACCCCCCCCCCCCCCTTCAACTCCTCCCTCCTCTTATCTCATTTGCTTCTTCGTGCAACAATGTTTTTCTTTCAAACTTAGTGTGGCTCCGCCCACAAAGCCACGTCATCCATTCACAGGGATCTGTAAACTGGGAGGTTCCATCTGCCATTGCCACAGGCACTTTTTTTATTAACAATGCGGGTGCATTTACTGCATTTTTTTGGGAAAAAGTGGGCGGTGCCTTGGCTCCATATTCCGTTCTGACAAGTGTAACATAAAAAGAATGTTTTTTTCTTCAGAGATCACTTAAACAATTGAGAAGATGGGAACCCAACACTAGTTCATACAGCCCATAAAAGATTTTATTCTGCAAAGCGTTTCGGAGGGGTCAACGCTCCTTCATCAGGGCTTGAAGAGCAATACCCATAGGGTGAGGGATATCAACCTGGGCTTTGCGTTGGACCCCAGGTAGGCTTCTGATGTATGTGTATGAAAATGATGGGAACCAAACACTAGTTCATACAGCCCATAAAAGATTTTATTCTGCAAAGCGTTTCGGGGGGTCAATGCTCCTTCATCAGGGCTTGAAGAGCAATACGCATAGGGTGAGGGATATCAACCTGGACTTTGCTTTGGACCCCAGGTAGGCTTCTGATACATGCGACTGATAGCGCTGGACAAGTATCGGTCAGGTTAGGTATTGGTAACTACACAGCGAAGGAAGCCCTCCTTCAAAGGGCCTCAAACACAGGCAAGGTGCAGTATAGAGGGACTTTATTCCGGTTCCAGGCTGTTACCTCTCAAAAGAACGCTCAGCAGATGACAAGCTCTAGGGTGGATATTGAGGACCCCCCAGTACAAATGTCCATATCATTTAGAGGTCTATTCAAAGCATTTATTGGTTAAGAGTATCAAGTATATCCAACAGGTTTCAGGAGAAGGGCCTCCCCCTTCCTCAGGCCCTAATGTAAGAGAACAATAAAAACTGAAACATGCTATAAATATATCTTGCAAAATATTATCCACTTGCCGACCGCAATATGTTTATACACTATATTACCAAAAGTATTGGGACGCCAACCTTTACACACACATGAATTGGGTTGAGGTCAGGGCTCTGTGCAGGCCAGTCAAGTTCCTCCACCCCAAACTCGCTCATCCATGTCTTTATGGACCTTGCTTTGTGCACTGGCCCAAATCATTTGGGGGAGGGGGGATTATGGTGTGGGGGGGTTGTATTTCAGGGGTTGGGCTTGGCCCCTTAGTTCCAGTGAAGGGAACTCCTAAGGCGTCAGCATACCAAGACATTTTGGACATTTTCATGCTCCCAACTTTGTGGGAACAGTTTGGGGACGGCCCCTTCCTGTTCCAACATGACTGCCCACCAGTGCACAAAGCAAGGTCCATAAAGACATGGATGAACGAGTTTGGGGCTGAGGAACTTGACTGGCCTGCACAGAGTCCTGATCTCAACCTGATAGAATACCTTTGGGATGAATTAGAGCGGAGACTGCGAGCCAGGCCTTCTCGTCCAACATCAGTGCCTGACCTCACAAATGCTCTTCTGGAAGAATGGTCAAACATTCCCATAGACACACTCCTAAACCTTGTGGACGGCCTTCCCAGAAGAGGTGAAGCTGTTATAGCTGCAAAGGGCGGAGCCAACTCAATATTGAACCCTACGGACTAAGACTGGGATGCCATTAACCACTTCAGCCCCGGAAGGATTTACCCCCCTTAATAACCAGGCCATTTTTTGCAATACGGCACTGCGTTATTATAACTGGCGATAGCGCGGTCGTGCGACGCTGTACCCAAAAAAATTGATGTCCTTTTTTTCCCACAAATAGAGATTTCTTTTGGTGGTATTTGATCACCTCTGGAGGAGGGGGGGGGGGGTATTTTTTGCGCTATAAACAAAAAAAGACCGACAATTTTGAAAAAAAAAAAAAAAAATTATTTTCTGCTATAAAACACACCCAATAATAATAATTGAAAAAAATCTAATTTCTTCATCACATTAGGCAAATTTGTATTCTGCCACATATTTTTGGTAACAAAAACTCCCAATAAGCGAATATTGATTGGCTTGCGCAAAAGTTATCGCATCTACAAAATAGGGGATAGATTTATGGCATTTTTTTTTTTTTTACTAGTAATGGCTGTGATCTGTGATTCTTTGCGGGACGGCGGCATTGCGGCGGACAGATCGGACACCTAACTGAAATTATTTTACACTTTTTTGGGAACCAGTGACATCATTACAGTGATCAGTGCTAAAAATATGCACTGTCACTGTACTAATGTAACTGGCAGGGAAGGGGTTAACATCGGGGGCGATCAAGGGGTTAACGGTGTTCCCTGGGTGTGTTTACTAACTGTATAGGGGAAAAATTTAAATAAATAAATAAATAATAATAATAAAATAAGATAAATGAGATTTTTTTTTATCCCTTCCGGCCTTAAATGGATGATTTTTTTTATCTCTGAAAGGTAAAATTACTTTTTTCTTTTTTTTGCTTTTAGGTGTAAATATGAGATCTGAGGCCTTTTTGATCCCATATCTCACATTAAAGAGGACCTGTCATGCTATTTTCTATTACAAGGGATATTTAGATTCCTTGTAATAAGAATAAAAGTGATCAATTTTTTTTTTTTTTTAAAGGGAAAGTGTAAAAATAAAAAGTAAAATAAATAACAACAAAAAAAATAAAATAAATTAAAATGCCCCATCAATTTTTTTTTATAGGGACAGTGTAAAAATAAAAAGTAAAATAAATAACAACAAAAAAAAAAAAACTAAATAAATTAAAATCCCCCATCAATTTTTTTTTTATAGGGACAGTGTAAAAATAAAAAGTAAAATAAATAACAACAAAAAAGAAAAACTAAATAAATTAAAATGCCCCATCAATTTTTTTTATAGGGATAGTGTAAAAAAAAAAAATGAAAAAAAATAACAACAAAAAAATAAAATAAATTAAAATGCCCCATCATTTTTTTTATAGGGACAGTGTAAAAATAAAAAGTAAAATAAATAACAAAAAAAATAAAATAAATTAAAAAGCCCCATCATTTTTTTTTTATATGGACAGTGTAAAAATATAAAGTAAAATAAATAAGAAAAAAAAAAGATTAATGAAAATGCCCCGTCCCTCCGAGCTCGCACACAGAAGCGAACGCATAGGTAAGTCACGCATGCATATATAAACGGTGATCACACCACACACGTGAGGTATCGCCGTGATCAGCAATAATTCTAGCGCTGGTCCTCCTCTGTACCACTAATCTGGTAACCTGTAGAAAAGTGTTGGAGATTTTTAAGCACTGTAGTTTGGCGCCATTCCACAAGCGTGCGCAATTTTAAAGGCATGACATGTTAGGTATCTATTTACTCAATGTAACATCATCTTTCACATTATACAAAAAAAAATGTAGTAATATATTGTTTTTTTTTTTTTTTATTTTTTTTTTTTATTCATTAAAGTGTATTTTTTCCTAAAAAAAAAATTGCATTTGAAAAGCCGCAAATACAGTGTGACGTAAAATATTTCAACGACCGCCATTTTATTCTCTAGGGGTCTCTGCTTAAAAAAAGAAAAAATATTTTATATATATAAAATGTTTGGGGCATTATAAGTAATTTTCTAGAATAAAATACTGATTTAAACTTGTAAAATAAAAAAGTGCCAGAAAAGGGCGGTTCAGCAATTGGTTATAGATCATTGATGGCCGTACATCATATTTATATTTTGTAGGAGATATTTATGGGATGTTTCGCATTTTATAATTCCCTGGTACACTCGCCCTGAGGAAGGGGGAGGCTCCCCCCGAAACACGTTGGATATACACAATCCTTGAACCTTTGTATGGGGTGCGCCTCAATACCCACCCCAGAGCTTACCCAGGTAGGTATGTACAAGTCATGCCAATGCTTGGACAGAGATAGACTTTTTTTTTTTTTCGGTGATGGTAACAGTCATAACTTTAATGATCATACACAGGAAACATTCACAGTCTGTACAATATCTACACAGTGACCAATCACAGGATCCGTCTATATACAAGCAGGTCAGATCCGTATACAAAAAGTCATCTCCTTCCCTAATGTTCAACAATCAGCAACAATGTAACAATCAGCAACAATGATCCATTATATTATGATACAATATATACAGCTGTAAACTGCACACATCACAGATTGTGCATTCAAGAAGGTTAAAGGTCATGTCAGGGCAAAAAACCAAAACTGTACATTTCATAAATCCGTCCCTCCCCCTCCATGTTTAGGCCGCCTACGTCTTGTCATTGAGTTCAGGCATCCAATCAAATGAACCGGCTGCCAGCGCACCCTAACAGACCTCAAAAAGCACACGACCCTTTTTTCTAATGCAACACAAACTGTGCATTGAGTTCCCATCACAGTCCCTCCTTACATCAGAGTCCCTCCTTACATCAGAGTCCCTCCTTACACCAGAGTCACTCCTTACATCAGAGTGCCTCCTTGCATCAGAGTCACCCTTGCATCAGGATCCCTCTTTACATTGGAGTCCTCTTCAAAGTCCCCCCTTACATCAGGGTCCCCATCACAGTCCCCCCCCCCCATACATCAGAATCCCCATCAAAGTCCCCCTTACATAACAGTTCGTCCTTATATGACAGCCCCTATCAGACTGCCCCCTTACATCAGAGTCCCCCTTTAAATCAGAATCCCCATCAAAGTCCCCCTTCAAATCAGGGTCCCCATGAGAAGCCCTCCCTATTTAGGAGTCCCCATCAGAGCCCCTCTTACAACAGAATTCCCATTAAAGTCCTCCTTACATCACAGTCACCCCCCCCCCTTACATCAATTTCCTCATCAGAGTCCCCCCTTACATCAAGCTCCCCATCAGAGCCACCCTTACATCAGAGCCCCTCTTACAACAGAATTCCCATTAAAGTCCTCCCTACATCACAGTCTCCCCCCTTACATCAATATCCCCAGAGTCCCCCCTTACATCAGAGCCTCTCCTTAGACTCCCCATCAAAGTTCCGCTTACATAACAGTCTGTCCTTATATGACAGCCCCTATCAGACTGCCCCCTTACACTAGAGTCCCCCTTTAAATCAGGCTCCCCATCAGAGTTCTCCCTAACATTAGAGTCCCCATCAGAGGCCCCCATTGCATCAGGGGGGAACCTCCTTACATGAGAGTCACCATCAGAGTCCCCCTTACATCATAGTCCCTCCTTACATTAGAGTCACTATCATTGTCCCCCTTTACATCAGGTTCCCCATTAGAGTCCCCCCTTACATCAGAGTCCCCATCAAAGCCCCCCTTACACCTCCTTACATGAGAGCCATCTCCCCCCTTACATCAGGCTCCCCATCAATATCCCACCCTTACATTTGACTCCCCCCCCTTACATCAGAGGCCAGAATCTTGCAGTGGACCAGATTTGACGGATGGGGTTTAGTTTGGAGGCCTCTCTGCCTTGGTGTGTTGGGGGACCATTCGAAACAATTGTCACCGCAATGCATGTTGGGTGCGTTTTTTGACTTCTGTTAGACCAGCGTGTACTCTTCTGTACTTTCAGGGTTTTTGTGGCTGAAGGCCCATTTACATTTCCCTATGGTGGTAACACGAGCGTTACCATGAGCATTACTGCAAGGCAGAAGTGTGACTGGACCCTCAGTTCTAACTGTGCTAAATACAGAGAGAGACCTGCTGGTCCACCAGAAATCCAGTGACCTCCTAACTTCCTGTATGAGCTGACAACGCTGCCTCTGCTGCACTAAAATCCCAACCGGTGTTGTCAGCCGTGCCTGAGTTCTCCACTGCTGAACTACAGAACACCTCCTTCTAATGTTATGGCGATGAGTGGAGGGGTTCTGTAGAAGTATGTAGAGGTGACAACACTGCCTGGGATTTCAGTGCAGCAGAGGCAGCGTTGTCAGCTCATACAGGAAGTGAGGAGCTCACTGGATTTCTGGCAGCTCAGCAGGTTTTTTTTCAAGTATTTTCTGCACTTGAACTTCTGATGTGTTTATAAGGAGTTCTAACGTGAGTAAATACACATGCATGGCAGAGATGTACCAGTTTTTGGGTTTTTTTTGTCCCCGACATTCACTTTTTATTTGACAATTGCCCGAAGTCACTGAGCCCACAGAGAGTTTAGGGAATTACTTTTATGCTCATGCTGCTGCTAAAGGACAAAACTTATCACCTAAAACCATTTTACTTTTGTTCACATCTCCCCATTAAATGCGTTGGTGGACCCAACAATGGGAGAACCACAACACAAACTCCAGTTCCTTCTGTTAATCAAAGTGTTCCTGGTGGTCCCTGGAGGACCTTTTTATACAAAGTCCAATAAAAGTTTCAAGTCAGATGATTTAACCAACACGTTTCAGCGTTTCATAACTCCCTTTATCAGGGCTTGAGTGTTGGCAGCGAATTGGGTTTATTTGGACAGCAATTCGAGGATTTGAGCTGTTGCTGGTCACCAATCTCAGGTATGTCCCAATCACTGGCGCAGTATACAGTACAAGCCCCTGATGAAGGGTGTTGTGAGCCCCTGAAATGTGTTGGATATTCTTTATAACAGCTTTGCAATGACTGCTTGATCTTCCCCATAATTTTTTTTATCTTGAAGTATCCATCATGCTCAGTGGCCAAGGTAGAGATCTTGCTTTAATTATAGGCATGCAGATCCCCCTTTTCTTTGCAATCAAAAGATCCCAAATGGTCTGCAGAGGGTGGACAGAACAAACCATTCGCTCTACTTAGAGGGCTGGAACTTTACCTGCCCGTCCTTACAGTATCTAAGATGACAATGGCAGGATTAACCCTTGAAGGATTAATAACCCTGAAGCACAGGTCGCCTTGTATGAAGAAAAAAAAAGAAAACCCCCCCATGATAAAATGAACGTAAGCAATTTATGGGGACCAGTGGAGGGGTTCTGTAGAAGTATGTAGAGGTGACAACACTGCCTGGGATTTCAGTGCAGCAGAGGCAGCGTTGTCAGCTCATACAGGAAGTGAGGAGCTCACTGGATTTCTGGCAGCTCAGCAGGTTTTTTTTCAAGTATTTTCTGCACTTGAACTTCTGATGTGTTTATAAGGAGTTCTAACGTGAGTAAATACACATGCATGGCAGAGATGTACCAGTTTTTGGGTTTTTTTTGTCCCCGACATTCACTTTTTATTTGACAATTGCCCGAAGTCACTGAGCCCACAGAGAGTTTAGGGAATTACTTTTATGCTCATGCTGCTGCTAAAGGACAAAACTTATCACCTAAAACCATTTTACTTTTGTTCACATCTCCCCATTAAATGCGTTGGTGGACCCAACAATGGGAGAACCACAACACAAACTCCAGTTCCTTCTGTTAATCAAAGTGTTCCTGGTGGTCCCTGGAGGACCTTTTTATACAAAGTCCAATAAAAGTTTCAAGTCAGATGATTTAACCAACACGTTTCAGCGTTTCATAACTCCCTTTATCAGGGCTTGAGTGTTGGCAGCGAATTGGGTTTATTTGGACAGCAATTCGAGGATTTGAGCTGTTGCTGGTCACCAATCTCAGGTATGTCCCAATCACTGGCGCAGTATACAGTACAAGCCCCTGATGAAGGGTGTTGTGAGCCCCTGAAATGTGTTGGATATTCTTTATAACAGCTTTGCAATGACTGCTTGATCTTCCCCATAATTTTTTTTATCTTGAAGTATCCATCATGCTCAGTGGCCAAGGTAGAGATCTTGCTTTAATTATAGGCATGCAGATCCCCCTTTTCTTTGCAATCAAAAGATCCCAAATGGTCTGCAGAGGGTGGACAGAACAAACCATTCGCTCTACTTAGAGGGCTGGAACTTTACCTGCCCGTCCTTACAGTATCTAAGATGACAATGGCAGGATTAACCCTTGAAGGATTAATAACCCTGAAGCACAGGTCGCCTTGTATGAAGAAAAAAAAAGAAAACCCCCCCATGATAAAATGAACGTAAGCAATTTATGGGGACCAGTGGAGGGGTTCTGTAGAAGTATGTAGAGGTGACAACACTGCCTGGGATTTCAGTGCAGCAGAGGCAGCGTTGTCAGCTCATACAGGAAGTGAGGAGCTCACTGGATTTCTGGCAGGTCAGCAGGTTTTTTTTTCAAGTATTTTCCAGTTGTCTGACAACTGAGATCCAGTTGTCCATTTCCCTGCCAGCAAGCAGAACATGGCAAGCTTCGCTGGTAATGATGACTGGAGCAAAAGACCTGCATGAGAAGCCTCTAATGGAAGCAGATGGATGCAGACAATCCAAGGCTGTGGCATCACTCAACAGAGAAACTAAGCACATCCATCAGAAGCTTCTCACGCAGACATTCATAACATATTCCATGGTAATATGAAATTCAACAACCCCAAAAAATGGATTAGTCTACCAGAAGGTGATGTGTCAGCTATGGGTGGTCATTTCCCCCTTGGCTTCTTGAGGATTCCACCAGCAACATTCCCCGTCTGTAGATGACATCTCTGTTCCCTGTGCACCCTGGTTACTGCTACCCCCATGGGTGTCTCTGCTTCTTCAGGGGTGCTCTCTGCTTCTACAGGGGTGTCTCTGCTTCTACAGGGGTGTCTCTGCTTCTACAGGGGTGCTCTCTGCTTCTACCGGGGTGCTCTCTGTTTCTACAGGGGTGTCTCTGTTTCTACAGGGGTGTCTCTGTTTCTACAGGGGTGCCTCTGTTTCTACAGGGGTGTCTCTGCTTCTACAGGGGTGCTCTCTGCTTCTACCGGGGTGCTCTCTGTTTCTACAGGGGTGTCTCTGTTTCTACAGGGGTGTCTCTGTTTCTTCAGGGGTGCTCTCTGTTTCTACAGGGGTGTCTCTGTTTCTACATGGGTGCTCTCTGCTTCCACAGGGGTGCTCTCTGTTTCTACAGGGGTGCTCTCTGCTTCTACAGGGGTGCTCTCTGCTTCTACAGGGGTGCTCTCTGTTTCTACAGGGGTGCTCTCTGTTTCTACAGGGGTGCTCTCTATTTCAAGGGAACATGAGGCAACCTCTACTGCAACAAGGGTACCTGAACCCCGAGACGCAAACTCTGCTACATCCTCCAACATCTACCAAAAAAAAAATGAATTCCCAGATGAATGACCATCGAGGGCCCATTTACACCATTACAATGCAGTAACTTGTGCATGACCGCAACGCATGGGATGCACGTTACATGCTTTATGGCATGGGTGCTCAACCTGCGGCCCTCCAGCTGTTGCAGAGCTACAAGTTCCATCATGCCTCTGCCTTTTTGAGTCATGCTTGTAACTGTCAGCCTTGCAATGCTTCATGGGACTTGTAGTTCCACTGGAGGGCCACAGGTTGAGCACCCATGCTTTATGGTGTCATTCATTTTGAATGCACCCCAAAGCAACACTCAGCACTACATTGTGCCTTAAAAAAATGGCATTCCGATTTTTGGGATATTGTGGTGGCTGTAATGTGACGTCACGACGTGCAACATATCGCATGTGCATTAACGCACAATAGTAATAATATAAATGGGCCCTCAAAGAACAGGCAGCACTCAGCTACACAGTGCCCTTTATGATAATGGGAAATAGCTGAACAGGAAACCAGTTTGGAGAAGACTTACTTAGAAGGCCAGCTGCCTCTGCTATAGGGATCACTGAACTCTATGTAAAGGTGCGTTATTCCATCTACAAAATACGATTATAAATTCAGCCATGCCTAGAAATGTTGCCAGCTCTGTTCTACCTTCTCCCCTGCAAAGTGCCCATCTGCAGGATCAATAAAGTAGATGTAAGCCCCTTCACTAGAAGCCCATATAGTCTGGTTGTATTATTTAAAAAGCTGCAGCTTTAATAACAATAATCCCTGGTGATCCTGCCATTTGCTCCCTTGCTCAGGCACTTCCAGTTACGGGGTGACACCTGCCTTCCAACTGTGCCACCAGGCACGTGTGCTCCTGGTGCAAGTCCGGATCTGGCCTATCTGATCTGGGGGTGCAGTAACAAAAGCCAGGGGGTATAATGTCAACACTAGTATGTATTAGGATGTCATTAGATCAGGGTGATTAAACAGAATCTGTACACCTTATATTAGATGTCCCAATAAGAGTTTTCCCTTACATCAGATGTCCCCATCAGAGTGCCTCCTTGCCTCAGATGACCCCATTAGGGTACCCCTCACATCAGATGTCCCCATCAGAGTACCCCTCACATCAGATGTCCCCATCAGAGTGCCTCCTTGCCTCAGATGACCCCATCAGAGTACCCCCTTACATTAGTTGTCCCCATCAAAATACCCCTTTACATCAGGGTCCCTATCACAATGCCCCCTTACATCAGGGACCTCATCAAAGTGCCCCCTTACATCAGGTGTCTGCATCAAACTAGCTCATGGAACAGTGGATGCACTCTCAGAGACTTGGGGGGCACAACTAAAATATTGGGGGGGGGGCACAGCCACCCAAACACCCCTCTAGATCTGGCCCTGTCCTGGTGGAGACTAGAATCAGCCATGCCAACACACTTTATGGTCCGCTGTTGTCGCTATCAGCAAGCCAGTGCAGAGCAATGATGTGCAGTCAACCCTGAAACAACGCAGGAACACATGAAGTGGCTGAAAGCATCTGCAGAAGATCAGCAGAGGTTGCAAAGAAAAATAAAGATCTACATTCATTGGTCCTATTTATAAAACAACAAAGGTGATCTTCACCAAACATTGGGGTCCATTCACTAAGAGATCAATACCACATGAATTTTTTTTGAGTTAAAACAACTAGTGTGGTATTTATCTCAAAAGTAGTCAATTCTTAAAAAAGCGTCAATTAACCGAATGCGATCATTATTTACATTTTACAATATTTATCACTTAAATTTTGCGTTATTTTTGGTGTTTTTTTAATCTTTTTACAATTTTTTTTTACATGCAAACACCACACCAGAGGAAGAAATAAATACAGAAATACTATGAAAGTGGGAAAACATTCCCGTGTGCTTCATTCACATAACTTCTTCCTCTCGTGAAATGATACAATTTATTTTCATTCCTGAGCTCAAAACATTTCCAGATTGATACATTGTATTCTCTCTCTGATACATTGTATTCTCTCTCTGATACATTGTATTCTCTCTCTGATACATTGGGGGTTATTTAGAAAAGGCAAATCCACTTTGCACTACAAGTGCACTTGGAAGTGCAGTCACTTTAAATCTGAGGGGTAAATCTGAAATGAGGGGAAGCTCTGCTGATTTTATCATCCAATCATGTGCAAGCTAAAATGCTGTTTTTTATTTTCCTTGCATGTCCCCCTCAGATCTACAGTGACTGCACTTCCAAGTGCACTTGTAGTGCAAAGTGGATTTGCCTTTAGTAAATAACCCCCATTGTATTCTCTCACTCATACATTGTATTCTCTCACTGATAAATTGGACACTTACACGGATACATTGTATTCTCACACTGATACATGATTGGACACTCACACTGATACATTGTATACTTTTAATTTACTGGCCAGTGCAGAGTTCCCCTCATTGTTATTTTGTACTTTGCTAAAACATTGACTTCCTCCTGGCAGGTGATAGATAAGGAATTCTGTGTTCTTTTGTTCTTTGGTGAACTGATCAGTCACATATCCAGTACATCATCGGTCTTCAAGGGGATGTACCAGGATGATATGGACCTGCAGGCATCACCCCGATACCGTTTTTAGAGCCGGCGGTCGGTTCTCTTGTAATAGCAATCGGAGCAGCTAAGTAGCCGCTGGATTGCCATTACAAGCAGCAGAACGGGACCCCCCTCCCCCATCCTGCTGCTCAGTCTCTCCCATCAGACCAGCCGGCACATCCGCCAGCTAGTCGGACTCCAGAAGAGAGCCAGGATCGGCTTTGATCCGGTCTTGGCTATGGTAACCCGGAAGCGATGACATGACATCACTTCCGGTGTACCCGGATGTCATCGGCGCCATTTGCCAAAAATAATCGAAAAGCATTCAAAAACACCGATCTTGGTGTGATGAAATGCTTTTAAGGGCAGAGAAGGGATTTTGGGGTGTTCTAGCATCCAGATCTCTTCATAAAGAGGACCTGTCACATGCCTATTGTTTACATTCCTTGTGACAGCAATAAAAGTGATCAAAGAAACATTTAAAGCAACAGTGTATAAATAAAAAAATTCATAATTAAAAAAAATTGTTTGCCCCCCCCCCCCCCCCCCGTGCTTGCACTGAAAGGCAAATGCATGCTCGGTCATGCACACATGCAAACAGCCATGGTCCCTCACATGTGAGGTATCACCGCAAACGTCCGATCGTGTGCAGCAATTCTAGCACCCGACCTCCTCTGTAAATCTAAAGTGGTCACCTGTAAAGGCTTTTAGTAGGGCCAGCAGTTCCATATAATATTTATCTAGCCATCCGCACGGGACCACCCATAACCTCTTTTAAAGCTTCGCCTATGGATCATAAAATTTAAGTAGTTTGTCGCCATTTCATGGGCACATGAAGCATGACATGTTTGGTATCTGTTTATTTGGCGTAGCGTCATCTTTTATATTTTTTTAATATCTTTTATATTTGACAAAAAAAAATTGGGTTATGTAGTGTGTTTTTGTTTTGTTTTTTTGCATTAAAACTTAAAAAAGTGTATTTTTTTCCCTAAACAATTGCATTTGAAAAAATGCTTCGCAAATACCATGTGACATAAAAAATTGCAAAACCTACCAATTTGTTCTCTAGGGCTTCTGCTGTAAAAAACAAAAAACAAAAAAAAAACAAAAAAATGATATATATATATATACAATGTTTGGGGGTTCTAAGCGATTTTCTAGCAAAAAAAAAAAAAAAAAGATTATTACATGTAAACAAAAGGTGCAAGAAAAAGCCTGGTGCTTAAGTGGTTAATGATTTATTTTGTTCTTTTTTTTTCCAGTATTTACCTCACATTCGATATTTTACTTTGATGAATTAACTCTTTTATTATCTCATGCAATATTTCCAAAAAAAGGATCACGTGACCTTTATATCGCATGCAGTAACATTTAGTGAATTGACCCCATTCTCCGGTGAAGCATCAGTCATCCATCATGTCATTGGAAACGCATGGACCTGGGAGATTCACCTGCAGAGAATGTTTGCTGAATGTCACTGCCTCATAAATACGCCTCTAACATTTGGAGTCCTTCAAAGTACCCAGGAATCCGAAACGCGCACAAGTTTCCCACCTGTATTAAATATATCCAAAAACATTGAAAATGGAGGCTGGCATGGCCGGTTTGGTGGGGATAGGTTTGAAGACCACATGTCTGTAGATCCTCTGCCCGGAATCCTTACACAAGTGCTGGATCTCCACGGTGGGGATGGTTGTGCTTTTACTCCACAAGGCAAGGGCTGCGAAGGGGTCCGGGGGAAGGGTCCCGTGACTGTGGTGGTAAAGCATCTGTTGTCCATGGTACTGAAGAGGGCAGCAGCTACAAACGTTGACCCGTCCGGCCAAGGGTGTCACCGAAGGCACTTTGCCAGCCTCCTTCTCCAGGCAGGAAGGGCTGGAGGTCTCCTGAATCACTACATTTTTTAATTTTTTGTTGTCAAAACTGGAAAGCGTCGTTCCAGTGACAGACGTTCGTTCTTTGTATAGCAGATCGAGTTTGGAAGGGCAAGACATCTCCAGAAGGCTGGTGGAAGGTCTAGGTTCTTCCCAAAAGGAAGGAGGCAGCTGTCTCTTTCTCATCGGCACCTGGTCCGGTTTCTCACCCTCTGCGCCGTTTTCCCGCGAGCACGCGTTCCCAGCGGCGTTTTCGTCCAACGTCGCCATGACTTTTTCGCTTAGTCCTTTACTGTGGGTGGCCAGATTGATCCTCTCCACCAATCCTTTCCTCAGGTCGACGTTCTTGCTGGAGTGGCATCGAGGCAGCCTGGAGTATTTCTGGGAAAAGCGCTTTAGCTGCTTCTGCAAATACTTCCTGTGGTCCACCGACCTCCGGCAAGGCGCCGACTTGTCCAAAGCGGCCTTGATGTCGCAGGAGGCCAAGTTGACGAAGTTCAGCAAAGTCTTGACCTCGTTATCGGACGCCATGGCCTGTACCAGACCAGATTTCCATGAAAGTCGGAAGGAGTAAGATCCTTCAATGTGAGGAGACCTATTGGATCAAACAAAAAAACATTTTCAAAAGTTCAGCCGGTGAAATGAATAAGGGTAGTTAGACATCGATGCGCAATCTTCGAATGCGTCATAGTGCCATATCTAACCCACAACTTATTTTTGGACGCAAATCGTTTCTCAATTAAAATTTTCCCAGTTTTTCCAAGGAGCACACTCCGACACACACACACACGAAACCGGCGACTTACTTTAGACCTGTCCCCGAAAGTCTCCGCTGTTTGCCGTAGCGTGGTACAAGGGCTAATCTTGTTACGCTCGCAACCTGTACAAGTGCGGTGATGCTTCTAGAGGGTGAGGAATAAAGTGAATGAACGCTCGTAGTTAGGGGGGGATTGTTGGCCAATCAAATTCCGCTGTGCAAATACAAAGAATTGCAATCAGGCCTTAGCCAGTCAGTTCCCACATTCTTGTCCATTTCAAATGGTCTCTATGGTGACAGCCACGAATGGCCACCAAAGGGAAAAAAAAAAAATACCATCGATTCTCCCTTTTTTTTTTTGTCATGTCCCCTCTTCATCCTGCTCACAATACAACATGATACGCCGATGGTTAGTAAAAGAGGATAGGTGAACGGCCCTCTTTCCTTCTCTTTACAAGAGAATGTGTCTGGAAGGCTGAAGGAGACCATGCCTCAGTGACACCGGACAATGCCGGCATTAAAGGAGGGCCTGGCTTATTTTTTAACTGACCAGGGATCTGTTGTCTTGCCCCCTTTTCTCTTCTTCTTTTTTTTTTTTTTTGGGGGGGGGGGGGGGGGGGGGGGATGCGGGGGTGATGTCAGCAAGGTAAGAATGAAAACAAAATCCTTCAAGAGATGAACGCATAGCCATGGAAAGTAGGTTGGAGAGCTGTGGAATCTGTTTGCCCCCTCAATTGAGAGACACAAAAGGCGTATTACCCATTCAAACCCAGCGGACAAAAGGGACCGAGCTGGGTAGCAACTCTCACATTTGTAGTCAAACAGTTAGAGACTTAAATCGAGTCGTCATGATGGAGAAAGACTCAGACAAAAGCCATAGAATTGCCATCACAAGACATTTCCCTGTGTCATTTTACCGTGTCTCCATAGCACCCCAAAGGCCTGAGGGGACAATAGCACGAGTTTGCACACTCGACTACTGTCACCCTGCCAACGATGGCATTGACTGAAGGCAGGACAATCTGTTTAACCCTGAAAATGCCAACAACCCCCCCCCCCCCCCACACACACACCCACCCAACACACTCCTCATCACAGCTACATTAGACACGTTGAGGGTCTACTGGATGGACAGTGTCCACCACTGACAAAAGCCGGGGCACCGGGGGGGCCAGGAGGGGCTCATTAAAATTATTATTTTATTGATACGGAGGTCTTCAGCCTCATAGAGCTGACCGCCGCGGAGGTGGCATGTCTGCCCGGGTGATTGATATCTACTTGGCCCTCTCATTTTTTAGACAAATAGAAGATGGGGCCATGATGACTACCTTCTGCCAACAAGTCCCATTCACAAAAATTGACGGAGGAGCCCATAAAATATTCAGGGGGGAGAAGAAAAATATATACAGTATATATACATGTACATAGACAATGTTCATCACAATGTTTTCACAGTATTGACAGACAGGTGTGTATTGTGTATCAGATGAATCCTGTATGGGAATTTCATTACAGTCACATGGCTGACTGGGACCTTCCCCATCTTTGATTTCTAAGCAAATAAAGGTTAGGGCCAAGACTACTTCCAACAAGTCCTAGTCATAAAAAGTGAAGATTCTCTAAAATATTATGAAGGAAAAAAAATTATATATATATATATATATATATATATATATATATATATATATATATATATATATATAATATTGTCAAAAGTATCGGGACACCTGCTTGGGGGGGGGGGGGTTAAGAGAGAATACTCAACCCCCCATCCCCTATTATATTATAAGA
This sequence comes from Lithobates septentrionalis, assembly GCA_037952835.1. NCBI lineage: Eukaryota > Metazoa > Chordata > Amphibia > Anura > Ranidae > Lithobates > Lithobates septentrionalis. Next base: position 39,061 of record JBBDGP010004367.1, on the reverse strand, counting down.
TAGATAGATAGATAGATAGATAGATAGATAGATAGATAGATAGATAGATAGATAGATAGATAGATAGATAGACGTCTGCCTTTACACGCACACAAACTTTAATCCTAGTCTTATGCCCCGTACACACGGTCGGATTTTCCGATGGAAAATGTCCGATCGGAGTGTGTTGTCGGAAATTCAGACCGTGTGTAGGCTCCATCGGACATTTTCCATCAGATTTTCCGACACACAAAGTTGGAGAGCAGGAGATAAAATTTTCCGACAACAAAATCCGTTGTCGGAAATTCCGATCGTGTGTACACAAATCCGACGCACAAAGTGCCACGCATGCTCAGAATAAATTAAGAGATGAAAGCTATTGGCTACTGCCCCGTTTATAGTCCCGATATACGTGTTTTACATCACCGCGTTCAAAATGGTCGGATTTTCCGACAACTTTGTGTGACCGTTTGTATGCAAGACAAGTTTAAGCCAACATCCGTCGGAAAAAATCCATGGATTTTGTTGTCGGAATGTCCGACCGTGTGTACTGGGCATAAGTCTGTAGGGTTCAATATTGAGTTGGCTCCGCCCTTTGCAGCTATAACAGCTTCAACTCTTCTGGGAAGGCCGTCCACAAGGTTTAGGAGGGTGTCTGTGGGAATGTTTGACCATTCTTTCAGAAGCACATTTGTGAGGTCAGGCACTGATGTTGGACGAGAAGGCCTGGCCCACAATCTTCAAAGAGTGTTCTGTCGGGTTGAGGTCAGGGCTCTGTGCAGGCCAATCAAGTTCCTCCACCCCAAACTTGCTCATCCGTGTCTTTATGGACCTTGCTTTGTGCACTGGTGCGCAGTCGTGTTGGAACAGGAAGGGGCCGTCCCCAAACTGTTCCCACAAAGTTGGGAGCATGAAATTGTCCAAAATGCCTTGGTATGCTGATGCCTTAAGAGTTCCCTTCACTGGAACTAAGGGGCCAAGCCCAACCCCTGAAAAACAACCTCCACACCATAATCCCCCCCTCCACCAAATCATTTGGACCAGTGCACAAAGCAAGGTTCATAAAGACATGGATGAGTGAGTTTGGGGTGTTTGAGGTGGAGGAACTTGACTGGTCTGCACCTGACCTCAACCTTTGGGGTGAATTAGAGCGGGTACTGCAAGCCAGGCCTTCTTGTCCAACATCAGTACCTGACCTCACAAATGCTCTTCTGGAAGAATGGTCAAACATTCCCATAGACACACTCCTAAACCTTGTGGACGGCCTCCTGCAGAAGAGTTGAAGCTGTTATAGCTGCAAAGGGCGGAGCCAACTCAATATTGAACCCTCCGGACTAAGATTGGGATGTCAATAAAGTTCATGTGTGTGTAAAGGCTGGTGTCCCAATACTTCTGGTAATATAGTGTACTGTATATATACAGTATCTAACAAAAGTAAGTACACCCCTGACTCACATTTCTGTAAATCTTTTCTTGTATCTTTTCATGTGACAACACTGAAGAAATGACACTTTGCTACAATGTAAAGTAGTGAGTGTACAGCTTGTATAACAGTGTAAATTTGCTGTCCCCTCAAAATAACTCAACACACAGCCATTAATGTCTAAACATCTGGCAAAAAAAGTCAGTACACCCCTAAGTGAAAATCTCCAAATTGGGCCCAATTAGCCATTTTCCCTCCCCGGTGTCATGTGACTCGTTGGTGTTACAAGGTCTCAGGTGTAAATGGGGAGCAGGTGTGTTAAATTTAGTGTTATCGCTCTCACTCTCTCATACTGGTCACTGGAAGTACAACATGGCACCTCATGGCAAAGAACTCTCTGAGGATCTGAAGAAAAGAATTGTTGCTCTACATAAAGATGGCCTAGGCTATAAGAAGATTGCCAAGACCCCGAAACTGATCTGCAGCACGGTGGCCAAGACCATACAGCGGTATAACAGGACAGGTTCCACTCAGAACAGGCCTCGCCATGGTCCACCAAAGAAGTTGAGGTCACGTGATCAGCGTCATATCCAGAGGTTGTCTTTGGGAAATAGACGTATGAGTGCTGCCAGCATTGCTGCAGAGGTTGTAGGGGTGGGGGGTCAGCCTGTCAGTGCTCAGACCATACGCCGCACACTGCATCAAATTGGTCTGCATGGCTGTCATCCCAGAAGGAAGCCTCTTCTAAAGATGATGTACAAGAAAGTCCACAAACAGTTTGCTGAAGACAAGCAGACTAAGGAGATGGATTACTGGAACCATGTCCTGTGGTCTGATGAGACCAAGATAAACGTATTTGGTTCAGATGGTGAGAAGCGTGTGTGGGGGCAACCAGGTGAGGAGGACAAAGACAAGTGTGTCTTGTCTACAGTCAAGCATGGTGGTGGGAGGGTCATGGTCTGGGGCTGCATGAGTGCTGCCGGCACTGGGGGGCTACAGTTCATTGAGGGAGCCATGAATGCCAACATGTACTGTGACATACTGAAGGAGAGCATGATCCCCTCCCTTCAGAGACTGGGCCGCAGGGCAGTATTCCAACATGATAACCACCCCAAACACACCTCCAAGACGACCACTGCCTTGCTAAAGAAGCTGAGGGTGAAGGTGATGGACTGGCCAAGCATGTCTCCAGACCTAAACCCTATTGATCATCTGTGGGACATCCTCAAACGGAAGGTGGAGGAGCGCAAGGTCTCTAACATCCACCAGCTCTGTGATGTCATCATGGGGGAGGGGAAGAGGACTCCGGTGACAACCTGTGAAGCTCTGGTGACCTCCATGCCCAAGAGGGTTAAGGCAGTGCTGGAAAATAATGGCGGCCACATAAAATATTGACACTTTGGGCCCAATTTGGAGATTTTCACTTAGGGGTGTACTGACTTTTGTTGCCAGCGGTTTAGACATTAATGGCTGTGTGTTGAGTTATTTTGAGCGGACAGCAAATTTACACTGTTATACAAGCTGTACACTCACTACTTTACATTGTAGACAAGTGTCATTTCTTCAGTGTTGTCACATGAAAAGAGAGAAGAAAAGATTTACACAAATGTGACTGAGGGGTGTACTTACTTTTGTCAGATATTGTATACATATATACTGTTTGTATACATGCCCACGATGATATTGTGTGCCAGAATAATCCCATATGAACTTCTCATTATGGTCACATGACTGATTGGGAAGACCCCCCCCAAACATTTTCTATGGAAAAGTGAATATCCAGTCTTCCCAGCTTTAGTTTTTCAATAAATAAAAGTTGGGGGTCATGGCTGCTTTCTTCAAATAAGTTCCAATCTCAAAAACTGACTGATGAGTCTCCAGAACATCCTGGGAAAAAACAAACAAAAAGATACACAGTATAAATATATTTACATATGAGAATCTTTTTGATACATCCTTTAGGCTGGGTTCACATATGAGCCATGCGGCTCACAGCGGGGGGTCCGGTGCGTCCGGGTTCACCATTTCAGGTCCGATTTCAGCCTGAATTTTGGGCTGAATTCAGACCTGAAACAGACCAAAAATCGCACCGGACGCGCTGCGGAGATATGTGAACCCGTTCCATAGAGAGCCGCCCAAAATCTCCTGTTCCTGAAGGAGCTCGGCAGGTAGGTTGTTCTAGGTACATCTTGGAGAACTAAGCGCAGATCTTCTGTGGATGTCGGCTGCCTCCAATCCTTCCATCTCTTCATGTCACCCCAGACAGACTCCATGATGGTGAGATCAGGGCTCTGTGGGGGCCAAACCATCACTTCAAGGACTCCTTGTTCTTCTTTGTGCTGAAGATAGTTCGTAATGACATTGGCTGTATGTTTGGGGTGGTTGTCCTGCTGCAGAAAAAATGTGGGGCCAATCACACGCCTCCCTGATGGAGAAGTACTTATAACTATAAATTATAGAGTTACCACCACAGAGGAGACCCTTGAGGTGGGCACTGCAGCTTCCGCATATATATATGCAAAACAAAACTCTCTTTTTTTACCTTGAATTGTTAGACCGGGTCAATATGGTTATTTTTTAGGCTAGCTGCGAAATCCTTTTTTATTTGTGGTGTTAAGGCACAGAGTGCAGGGCTCAGGAGTGCCTAGGACACGCAGTACATGGGTCAGAAGTGTGTAACACACAGAGTGCAGGGGTCAGGAGTAAGTAACACACAGAGTGCAGGGGTCAGGAGTGTGTAACACACAGAGTGCAGGGGTCAGGAGTGTGTAACACACAGAGTGCAGGGGTGAGCAGTGTGTAATGCCGTGTACACACGGCAGACTTTTCAGCCTCAAACGTCCGACGGTCTTTCCGACGGACTTTCGACGGAGTTATGATGGATTTTCAGATGACTGGACTTGCCCACACACGAACGGACTAAAGTCCGTTGGTTTGAACGTGATGACGTACGAAGGGACTAGAATAAGGAAGTTGATAGCCAGTAGCCAATGGCTGCCCTTGCGTCCTTTTTTTGTCCGTCGGACTAGCATACAGATGAACGGATTTTTCGACCGGACTTGAGTCCGTCGGAAAGATTTGAAACATGTTCCAAATCTAAAGTCCGTCTGATTTTCGACAGAAAAAATCCGCTGATGGTCCGATGAAGCCCACACACGGTCAGATTGTCTGATGGATTTGTTCCGTCGGACCAGTCCGGTTGAAAAGTCCACTGAGAGTCCACACTGAGAGCAGGTGTCAGAAGTAAGTAACGCAGACAGTGCGGGGGGAGGGGGGGTCAGGAACAACTAACACAGAGCGCAGGGGTCAGGACAGTGTAATGCACAGGTCAGTAGACAGAGTACATAAAACATTTTTCACCCTTCCCCAGCATACCCCCTAGTACAGACACCCCTCTCCCACTAGTACTGATTTCCTACCACAGAACAACTCTCCCCCCTACAGTACAGCTCTCCCCCCTCCAGTATAGCTCTCTCCCCCTCCAGTACAGCTCTCTCCCCCTCCAGTACAGCTCTCCCCCTCCAGTACAGCTCTCCCCCAGTACAGCTCTCCCCCCTCCAGTACAGATCTCCCCCAGTACAGCTCTCCCCCAGTACAGCTCTCCCCCCTCCAGTATAGCTCTCCCCCCTCCAGTACAGCTCTCCCCCCTCCAGTACAGCTCTCCCCCCTCCAGTACAGCTCTCCCCCCTCCAGTATAGCTCTCCCCCCTCCAGTACAGCTCTCCCCCCTCCAGTATAGCTCTCTCCCCCCTCCAGTACAGCTCTCTCCCCCTCCAGTACAGCTCTCCCCCTCCAGTACAGCTCTCCCCCTCCAGTACAGCTCTCCCCCTCCAGTACAGCTCTCCCCCTCCAGTACAGCTCTCCCCCTCCAGTATAGCTCTCCCCCTCCAGTACAGCTCTCCCCCTCCAGTACAGCTCTCCTCCCTCCAGTACAGCTCTCCCCCCCTCCAGTACAGCTCTCCCCCCTCCAGTATAGCTCTCTCCCCCCTCCAGTACAGCTCTCCCCCCTCCAGTATAGCTCTCTCCCCCCTCCAGTACAGCTCTCCCCCCCTCCAGTACAGCTCTCCCCCCTCCAGTATAGCTCTCTCCCCCCTCCAGTACAGCTCTCTCCCCCTCCAGTACAGCTCTCCCCCCTCCAGTATAGCTCTCTCCCCCCTCCAGTACAGCTCTCTCCCCCTCCAGTACAGCTCTCCCCCTCCAGTACAGCTCTCCTCCCCCTCTAGTACAGCTCTCCTCCCTCCAGTACAGCTCTCATGTGTACACAAGTCCATCACACAAAAGTTCCACACATGCTCGGAATCAAGCAGAAGGAGCCGCACTGGCTATTGAACTTCCTTTTTCTTAGCTCGTCGTACGTCTTGTACCTCAACGCGTTCCCACGTTTGGAATTTTGACCCAACATTTGTGTGACCGTGTGTATGCAAGACAAGTTTGAGCCAACTTCCTTCAGAAAAAAATCCACGGTTTTGTTGTCGGAATGTCCGATCGTCTGTACAGGGCATTAGACCCCATACACACTATACAACTTTTGCTGTCTGATTTTCTTTAGATTTACCAAAACCATGTAGTGGAAGGGCCGGCCTGACTGCATACAAATTGAAACTCTTATGCCGCGTACACACGGTCGGACTTTTCGTCTACAAAAGTCCAACGGACGCTGACGGACTAAAGCTGGCTGGTAATCCGATCGTGTGTGGGCTTCTCCGGACTTTCAACATACTTTTTTAGCCTCAAATCCGACGTACTTTAGATTTGAAACATGCTTCAAATCTTTACTTCGTAACTACGACGGACCCCGAAATCTGCTCGTCTGTGTGCTAGTCCGACGGACAAAAAGCCACGCTAGGGCACCTATTGGCTACTGGCTATGAACTTCCTTATTTTAGTCCGGTGTACGTCATCACGTAAGAATTCGACGGACTTTTGTGTGATCGTGTGTAGGCAAGTCTGTTCGTTAGAAAGTCCGCCGCAAGTCCGTCGAAAGTCCGCCGAAAGTCTGCCGGAAGTCTGTCGGACAGGCTGTCTGACTTTTGTAGACGAAAAGTCCGACCGTGTGTACGCGGCATTAAGGTTTGACCTCATATTATATGGTTTTGGTAAATCTGAAGGAAAAAATCTACAGAAAATTGTATCGTGTGTATCCAGGTTTAAGGCGTCAGCATACCAAGACATTTTGGACAATTTCATGGTCCCATCTTTGTGGGAACAGTTTGGGGGCGGTCCCTTCCTGTTCCAACATGACTGCTCACCAGTGCACAAAACAAGGTCCATAAAGACATGGATGAGCGAGTTTGGGGTGGAGGAACTTGACTGGCCTGCACAGAGTCCTGACCTCAACCCAACAGAACAGCTTTGGGATCAATTAGAACAGGGACTGCGAGCCAGGCCTTCTTGTCCAACATCAGTGCCTGACCTCACAAATGCTCTTCTGGAAGAATGGTCAAACATTCCCATAGACACCCTCCTAAACCTTGTGGACTGCCTTCCCAGAAGAGTTGAAGCTGTTATAACCAAGTGTCCTAAATGCTCTCACCCTCTGCACGAGGAACACCTCCACCGCGCCAAAGTCCCCTTTAAAATTATGGGAGATAGAGTAAACACCAGTGAAAGTGATGACAAAAAATACTAAATATATTATGATCTAGTACATAAGAGATGAAGAGCTGCCCACTTAAATCAAAACCAAAGAATAATCAATACATTTAATCCCAAATATCGGTGGAATATAAGCAAACACCGACACCTAGGATAAATTAGCAGGCGCTCAAAAATTGCTCCAGATGTAACTAGCTATACCACCATAAATGACATTATCCGGTGATAAACACGTTCTCTGAAGAAAATCAACAAGATGTAAGTACAAGTGTAAAACAAGTGAACAATAAGCAATGATGGTGATACCCCCTATCAGGGGCTCAATCACCCATGAGTGACACCCCTAAAAATAAAATACAGATATCAAATTGACTACAATATAAGTAAGTGATGTGATTATATACCTTGCAGTATACAATAGTGGTGACACCCTCTAATAGTGTTGATAATCTAAGTGTAGCAAGCTAAATTAATAGCATACCTTAAAAATGAAAAATAGAGACATAATGAAATGTACTAATATAAAATCAAACAGTGATGTGATCTAATATCTGCGTGTATCACGCCCCTATTCAACCCAGAATTGACTGGATATATTAGATCAGGGTGTGACTAGTAATATAATGGTGACACCCTCTAATAATGGGTCAATTATCTGTATATGGTACACCACATGAATGGCGGACCACAAAAATAAACACCTGTGAACAAGCACAATATTATAAATAGAACTTCTTATAATAAAAAATATGTATAAATTGTGGTGGAAAAACATATAGATATATATAAAAAAGTGACAGCGAAAAATCGTGCAAATAGTTCAATTCATGCTGCAAAGTTCAGCAACTCCCAAAAACAGTTCATGAATAGAACCAGCCCTTGATAGAGGCTGTAAGTGATTAAAGCTGGTGACAACAAAATATTCAATCAAATGTCCCACACAAATGATTCCTCAGTGATAGATGCCAAGAAAATGATGAGTATCTCCGTGCTCCTTCCACCTCACCACTGGAAACCTCCTATCCTACTCTTCTGTGTGGCCGACAGCAAGTACGTCACAACTCACAGCCACGCCCCGACATGTTTCGTCATGGAACGACTTATTCATGGGATTCATGGGTCCCATGAATAAGTCGTTCCATGACGAAACATGTCGGGGCGTGGCTGTGAGTTGTGACGTACTTGCTGTCGGCCACACAGAAGAGTAGGATACGAGCGCACGGAGGGACGGAGGTTTCCCGAGGGAGGGGTGAGAGAGCATCCAGCAGTTGCACACCTCGGGTCCGCCGTGACCATTTGTTATTACTGAATCCACTGAGTTGAAGTTTGCTGTGCAGTACACGGTTTGAGCTTGTTTTAGGTTTACACAATGTGAGTGCTATGTGTGAAGTTTGCATGATTTTTAATAAATTTTCAATGCGGAATTACACTATTTGAGCATTCATTTTCTTTTATGTGGATCCATTGAACATCATCCTTGTGAGCCTCGTATACAATATTTACCCAGGAGTGTGGCAAAGAAAGCTTGTTTTGCCTTGCATGAAAGTGCTGGCATTTCTTTTTGGTGAGTGCATGTCTGGAGAGTGCGATTCACTAGCACAGTGGTGAGGTGGAAGGAGCACGGAGATACTCATCATTTTCTTGGCATCTATCACTGAGGAATCATTTGTGTGGGACATTTGATTGAATATTTTGTTGTCACCAGCTTTAATCACTTACAGCCTCTATCAAGGGCTGGTTCTATTCATGAACTGTTTTTGGGAGTTGCTGAACTTTGCAGCATGAATTGAACTATTTGCACGATTTTTCGCTGTCACTTTTTTATATATATCTATATGTTTTTCCACCACAATTTATACATATTTTTTATTATAAGAAGTTCTATTTATAATATTGTGCTTGTTCACAGGTGTTTATTTTTGTGGTCCGCCATTCATGTGGTGTACCATATACAGATAATTGACCCATTATTAGAGGGTGTCACCATTATATTACTAGTCACACCCTGATCTAATATATCCAGTCAATTCTGGGTTGAATAGGGGCGTGATACACGCAGATATTAGATCACATCACTGTTTGATTTTATATTAGTACATTTCATTATGTCTCTATTTTTCATTTTTAAGGTATGCTATTAATTTAGCTTGCTACACTTAGATTATCAACACTATTAGAGGGTGTCACCACTATTGTATACTGCAAGGTATATAATCACATCACTTACTTATATTGTAGTCAATTTGATATCTGTATTTTATTTTTAGGGGTGTCACTCATGGGTGATTGAGCCCCTGATAGGGGGTATCACCATCATTGCTTATTGTTCACTTGTTTTACACTTGTACTTACATCTTGTTGATTTTCTTCAGAGAACGTGTTTATCACCGGATAATGTCATTTATGGTGGTATAGCTAGTTACATCTGGAGCAATTTTTGAGCGCCTGCTAATTTATCCTAGGTGTCGGTGTTTGCTTATATTCCACCGATATTTGGGATTAAATTTATTGATTATTCCTTGAAGCTGTTATAGCTGCAAAGGGCGGAGCCAACTCAAAATTGAACCCTCCAGACTAAGGCTGGGATGTCATTAAAGTTCATGTGCGTGTAAAGGCAGGCGTCCTAATACTTTTGACAATATAGTCTATCTATCTTATAATAAAATCGGGGAAGGGGGGGGGGTTGAGTTGAGTACCCCTCCCCCCCCCAGCAGGCTCTGTGTACAGCGGTGTCACACATTACAGGTTCCCCGGGTGGGGGGGTGACATTGTGGTGACTTTTCATTGTCCCCCATCCTCGGGCCGTGTTCCTTCTAATGTAAATGTGAATGGGACAATTAACAAAGGGAACCTCCTCGGTGAGGCCGCTCTGCATTCTAATCCCGGCAGACAAGTGAAGGGGGTTGGAGTAATGTGGGGTGACCCCGGGGCCCCAGACACCATAACTCCCATCATGTACAGACCGACGCGTCTGGTCCCAGAGCCGTCACTCAAGGCGTATTGTGTCCAGGTGAAGAGCCGACATTGTCCAATCCCGGGATTCTGCTCTTGTTGTCGGGCGGATTCCCATGCCGGTCTCCTTTATCACAAAGCCGATGATGGGGTCACTTCTATCACATCTTCTCCATTCTTCAATCAGATCCAGCATGAGATATATTAATCCCCTTACATGTATAGCGTGTCAGTGTGACCTTTATTACCCCCCCCACACAATACCTTCACCTGCATTCCTCTCCAGAAGGACGACACCATCTTTGTTCAGGCATCACCCAGGGTTTTCCCCAGACTGAGATGGTGGCTCAGAGACAACACAATCAAGTAAATACCGATGCCTGTGTAGTTCTTGACTGTGTTCATGAAAGTCGGACACAGATCAGCCCCCTGCTGCAGCTCCTCCCCTTGTGACTTGCTACAAAGTTACAATGTACAGTCTGATCACTGGGGGAGGGGAGACTGAGGAAATGCCCTCTCCTCCTACAAAGTTACAATGTACAGTCTGATCACTAGGTGAGGGGAGACTGAGGAAATGCCTCCTTCTACAAAGTTACAATGTACAGTCTGATCACTGGGGGAGGGGAGACTGAGGAAATGACTCCTCCTCCTTCTATAAAGTTACAATGTACAGTCTGATCACTGGGGGAGGGGAGACTGAGGAAATGACTCCTCCTTCTACAAAGTTACAATGTACAGTCTGATCACTGGGGGAGGGGAGACTGAGGAAATGACTCCTCCTCCTTCTACAAAGTTACAATGAGTGGGCAGTGAACGGGCAATGAGCGGGCAGTGGGCGGGAAATGAGCGGGCAGTGGGCGGGCAATGAGCAGGCAATGATTGGGCAGTGGGCAGGCAATGAGCGGGAAGTGGGCAGGCAATAAGCGAGCAGTAAGCAGCAATGAGCGGACAGTGGGTGGGCAATGAGTGGGCAGTGGGCGGGCAATGAGCGGGCAGTGGGCGGTCAGTGACCAGGTAATGACCGGGCAGCGGGCGGGCAATGAGCAGGCTGTGAGCGGGCAGTGAGTGGGCAATGAGCAGGCAGTGGGTGGGCAATGAGCGGGCAGTGGGCGGTCAGTGAGCAGGTAATGACCGGGCAGCGGGTGGGCAATGAGCAGGCAATGATTGGGCAGTGGGCGGGCAATGAGCGGGAAGTGGGCGGGCAATGAGCAAGCAGTAAGCGGGCAATGAGCGGGCAGTGGGCGGGCAATGAGTGGGCAGTGGGTGGGCAATGAGCGGGCAGTGGGAGGTCAGTGAGCAGGTAATGACCGGGCATCGGGCGGGCAATGAGCAGTCTATGATTTGGCAGTGGGCGGGCAATGAGCGGGCAGTGGGTGGGCAATAAGCGGGCAGTGGGTGGTCAGTGATCAGGTAATGAGCGGGCAGCGGGCGGGCAATGAGCGGGCAGTGGGCGGGCAGTGAGTGGGCAATGAGCAGGCAATGAGTGGACAGTGGGCACGCAATGAGCAGGCAGTGAGCAGGCAGTGAGCGGGCAATGAGCGGGCAATGAGCGGGCTCTCAGCACAGAAACATCGGCCTCCCAGTGACACATATATGTGATGTGTGACTATTAATATGTTATGTGAGTGCCAACAGGTTAACCCCTTCATGCTACCCGTACACATATATACAGCCTCCCTGGACGGGGCTTTTCCCCGTGGGGCGGCATATCTGCGTATCTCCCTTTGTGATGGGAGCGCTGCCAGCACAGAGGCCGGGATTTCAGCGGCAGCACCCATACTAACAATCGGGACATGGAACTCCCAGTTCCGGGTCACCTGATCGTTGTGGTAGCCTCAGATTGGCTTTCATAGTGATCAGTCACTGTGAAGCCCCTCCTCCCCTGTATAGAGTTTAGATGCATCTGTTGGCTCAACGCGTTTCGTGACTTGGTGATGAGAGACACCAAGTCACGAAACGCGTTGAGCCAACAGATGTTGTGTCTAAACCCTACACTGTATCCTACCATTTCATTGTGGGTTATGTATTTAACTATTGATTATACCTCAATTATGTGCTACCAAATTTGGGGTTCTTGTATATATAGATCATGTGCCATTCATTTTTTGGATTACTTATGTATCTATGTATTAAAGTTGTTTTTATCTAATACTCTATGCAGGTATTTAATCGTGTGTCCTGTGTACTCATTTTCTATTGAATTATTATCATAAGATAATATCCTATTTCTTTGTATACATATTACAGAGATGTCATTTATCCTCTGTATACTTTATAGATGATCCCCTCATATAAAGTCCCATAGACCCCCCTAAATGGGGGGGAGATGGGGGTAGGGAGCCAGGAGATGGGGGGTGGGGGACCAGGAGATGGGGGTGGGGGAAGACCAGGAGATGGGGGTGGGGGGCCCAAGAGATGGGGCTAGGGGGCCCAAGAGATGGGGGTAGGGGGCGGCCCAGGAGATAGGGGGTGGGGCGCTCAGGAGATGGGGATGGGGGGCGGCCCAGGGGATGGGGGGTGGGGGGCCAGGAGATGGGGGTGGGGGGGCTCAGGAGATGGGGGGTGGGGGCCCAGGAGATGGGGGTGGGGGGCCCAGGAGATAGGGGGTCAGGTGATGGGATTTGGGGGGCCAGGAGATGGGAGGGCTCAGGAGATGGGGGTTGGGGGCCAGGAGATGGGGTGGGGGGTCAGGAGATGGGGTAGGGGGGCTCAGGAGGTGGGGGTGGGGGGCCAGAAGATGGGGGGGTCAGGTGATGGGAGGGCTCAGGAGATGGGGGTGGGGGGGCAGGAGATGGGGGTGGGGGGCTCAGAAGATGGGGGGCCAGAAGATGGGGGTGGGGGGTCAGGAGATGGGGGGTGGGGGGCCAGAGATGGGATGTGGGGAAGGGTTCAGGAGATGGGGGTGGGAGGGGCTCAGGAGATGGGGGGTGGGAGGGGCTCAGGAGATGGGGGGTGGGAGGGGCTCAGGAGATGGGGGTGGGGGGGCTCAGGGGATGGGGGGGCCCACCATTCAGACAGATGGTGGAATGAGTCCTGTGAATGGGCCGTGTGCGGCTCATAGACAGAAGAGGACAATTCAGGGATTGGTCGATCTGCTGTGAATAGTTTTGTTCTTCTGTTGTCTGGATGCTCAATAAAGCCGCCTGTTTAACCCCTTCCCCGCTGAGCCGGGGGGGAGGGGGTGTCCGTTCCCAGCATTTCCTTCCTGCAGACTCCGGTGGCGATCGTTCCATCACCCCGGTATAATATAGGGGTACGTCTGCGTTCACAATGTCTATGCAGTGGGGGGCGCTGTAGGCCTCCCCGGCAATGGCCTTAAAAATTGACCAAAAGCGATTGGCCAGATGGAACCCAATTATTAACTGACTTTTTTGGGGTAAAGGAGGTCCTCTGAGATCCAGTATCTGTGTCTTATATCAGAGTCATTACTGGGTCTCTGTGCTTCTCTATGCAATGCAACATCAAAAAACCTTGATGGGTGGATGTCAGTCTGGAGGAGTGGGCGTTCCTAGGCGGGCCTACAGACTACCTTCGGTAACACCCACATGTGATGTGGGGTGTGTACCGCACATAGTGCAGGGGTCTAGGGTGGGTAATGTACATAGTGCAGGGGTCCGGGGTGGGTAATGTACATAGTACAGGAGTCCGGGTGGGTAATGTACATAGTGCAGGGGTCCGGGGTGGGTAAAGTACATAGTACAGGGGTCCAGGGTGGGTATTGTACATAGTGCAGGGGTCCAGGGTGGGTATTGTACATAGTACAGGGGTCCGGGGTGGGTAATGTACATAGTACAGGGGGCCAGGGTGGGTAATGTACATAGTACAGGGGTCCAGGGTGTGTACCGTACAGAGTGCAGGGGTCCGGGGTGGGTAACGTACATAGTACAGGGGTCCGGGGTGGGTAACCTACATTGTACAGGGGTCCAGGGTGGGTAACGTACATAGTACAGGGGTCCTGGTTGGGTACCGTACATAGTGCAGGGGTCCAGGGTGGGTAACGTACATAGTACAGGGGTCCGGGTGGGTAACGTACATAGTGCAGGGGTCCGGGGTGGGTACCGTACAGAGTGCAGGGGTCCGGGGTGGGTAATGTACATAGTGTAGGGGTCCGGGGTGGGTAACGTACATAGTGTAGGGGTCCGGGGTGGGTACTGTACATAGTGCGTGGGGTCCGGGGTGGGTAACGTACATAGTACAGGGGTCCGGGGTGGGTAACGTACATAGTACAGGAGTCCGGGGTGGGTAACGTACATAGTGCAGGGGTCCGGGGTGGGTAACGTACATAGTGTAGGGGTCCGGTGTGGGTAACGTACATAGTGTAGGGGTCCGGTGTGGGTAACGTACATAGTGTAGGGGTCCGGTGTGGGTAACGTACATAGTGTAGGGGTCCGGGGTGGGTACTGTACATAGTGTAGGGGTCCGGGGTGGGTAACGTACATAGTGTAGGGGTCCGGTGTGGGTAACGTACATAGTGTAGGGGTCCGGGGTGGGTACTGTACATAGTGTAGGGGTCCGGTGTGGGTAACGTACATAGTGTAGGGGTCCGGTGTGGGTAACGTACATAGTGTAGGGGTCCGGGGTGGGTAATGTACATAGTGTAGGGGTCCGAGGTGGGTAACTGTCATGGCTGGGCTCAGCCCTTCCTTCTCTGAGTTGGCCGCTCAGCTGTCGGCTAATTACCAGCTCCTATCTCTCTCCACAGTGACTCACCTGTTGATGATATCCTGCACGTAAGTCCTGCCTACTTAAGCCTTCCAGCCCAGATGATCTCTGCCTTCGCCTTGGTCACATCTCTAGAGATGCTCTCCTGTGTTCCTGTTAAAGACGTGCTTGGCTGACATTCCTTCTGGCTCCAGATCCTGCTTACTGTTCTTCTACGCTCATCTCCGGCTCCCTGATGTTTTGGCTTGTCTGACTATCCAATCCGGTTCCTGAACTCTGGCTATGTTTGTTTACCTTTTTTATTATTATTAAACAAGTGTAATTTTACTATACTTCTGTCTCGGTCTGATTCATGGTTCCTGATAGGCGAAGGCCATGAATTCAGAAGATGCAGTCAATCCACTTGTTGGTAATATTTTTTCCAGATTGGATGACCAGGATCACCGTATGGATCAGTTTGCCGTGGCGTTACAAACGCTCCTGAGTCGCACGGCTCACCTGGAATCCCCCACTGTGGCTGCTCCGGTACAACCCGAGTTGCAGGCCGTCCCTGCTGCTGCTCCAGTCTCTGTGCAGGTACCCGACATGAGTATTACCTCTATAAGAGGTATGTCTGGTTCCACTTCTTCAGCGATATGGGGGCAATTCAGTCCAATGCAGAGAGTTTCTCAACCAGGTTAAGATACTTTGAGATGCTGCCCCAGGCGTTGCCCATAGACAGAAGCAAAGTAGGTGTCGTGATATCTTTGCTTTCTGAGAGATCCTTGGCCTGGGCAAACCCTCTATGGGAGACGCATAAACCCGTGGCCCCCATACCCCATCTCCTGAACCCCTCTCCACATCCCATCTCCTGCCCCCCCACCCCCCATCTCCTGACCCCCCCTTCCACCACACCTTCTATATCCCCCACTACACTCTGCACCCCCTGCATCCCTTCCACCACACCTTCTATATCCCCCACTACACTCTGCACCCCCAGCATCCCTTCCACCACACCTTCAATATCCCCACTACACTCTGCACCCCCTGCATCCCTTCCACCACACCTTCTATATCCCCCACTACACTCTGATCCCCCAGCATCTGCACCCCCTGCATCCCTTCCACCACACCTTCTATATCCCCCACTACACTCTGCACCCCCTGCATCCCTTCCACCCCACCTTCTATATCCCCCACTACACTCTGCACCCCCTGCATCCCTTCCACCACACCTTCTATATCCCCCACTACACTCTGCACCCCCTGCATCCCTTCCACCACACCTCCTATATCCCCCACTACACTCTGCACCCCCTGCATCCCTTCCACCACACCTCCTATATCCCCCACTACACTCTGCACCCCCTACATCCCTTCCTACATGTTTTTTAACACCTCCTATATCCCCCAATACACCCTGCATCCCTTTTTACTCCTCCCCCACACCTCCTATATCCCCCACTACACTCTGCACCCCCTGCATCCCTTCCTACACATTCCTCCACACCTCCTATATCCCCCACTACACTCTGCACCCCCTGTATCCCTTCCTACACCTTCCTCCGCACCTCCTATATCCCCCACTACACCCTGCACACCCTGAATCCCTTCCTACACACCTCCTATATCCACCACTACACTCTGCACGCCCCGTATCCCTTCCTACACCTTCCACCACACCTCCTATATCCCTCACTACACTCTGCACCCCCTGCATCCCTTCCTTCACCTTCCCCCACACCTCCTATATTCCCCACTACACTCTGCACCCCCTGCATCCCTTCCTACACCTTCCTCCACACCTCCTATACCCCCAACTAAACTCTACACCCCCTGCATCCCTTACTGCACCTTCCTCCGCACCTCCTATATCCCCCACTACACTCTGCAACCCCTGCATCCCTTCCTACACCTTCCTCCGCACCTCCTATATCCCCCACTACACTCTGCACCCCCTGCATCCCTTCCTACACCTTCCCCTGCATCCCTTCCTACACCTTCCCCCCCACCTCCTATATCCCCCACTACACTCTGCACCCCCTGCATCCCTTCCTACACCTTCCACCACACCTCCTATATCCCACACTACACTCTGCACCACCAGCATCCCTTCCTACACCTTCCTCCACACCTCCTATATCCCACACTACACTCTGCACCCCCTGCATCCCTTCCTACACCTACCACCACACCTCCTATATCCCCCACTACACTCTGCAAACCCTGCATTCCAACACCTCCTATATCCCCCACTACACTCTGCAAACCCTGCATTCCAACACCTCCTATATCCCCCACTACACTCTGCACCCCCTGCATCCCTTCCTACACCTTCCTCCAGACCTCCTATATCCCCAACTATACTTTGCACCCCCTGCATCCCTTCCTACACCCTCCACCACACCTCCTATATCCCCCACTACACTCTGCACCCCTGCATCCCTTCCTACACCCTCCACCACACCTCCTATATCCCCCACTACACTCTGCACCCCTGCATCCCTTCCTTCACCTTCCCCCACACCTCCTATATCCCCCACCACACTCTGCACCCCCTGCATCCCTTCCTACACCTTCCTCCACACCTCCTATACCCCCAACTACACTCTACACCCCCTGCATCCCTTACTGCACCTTCCTCCGCACCTCCTATATCCCCTACTACACTATGCAACCCCTGCATCCCTTCCTACACCTTCCTCCGCACCTCCATGCATGGCATTATGGACAGGGCACTCGAGACAGAGCAGCGGGAGGAAGAGGAGGACTTCCTTTCCTCTCAAGGTCCACTTTATGCAGACACTATTCTTGCGTTGTTACAGAACACGCACAAGAGGAGAGGGAGGAGGATTCTGGCAGTTTTGGAGGCTTTTAAGCAGAGGAAGACATACGTCAAACCTTAAAAGATTTCTGTCCCCAGAACCTTTGCGAGTAGTACGTGGCTGGGAGGAGGCAGTCCCCGATACTGCAATCCTCAGTGACCCTGAGGACTCTGCTTCTCGTGCCTCCACAAACTTGCGGTGTATGAGATCCCACATTCTTCAGAGCCTGCGAAAGAACCGAGAATTTGAATTTGTGACATCAAGGAGGATTGTTATTGGTTAAGGGGGCCGCCTAAGTGATGCATTTCAAAAGTTTTCAAGTCCTGTCAGCTTCCACATCCCATCGGCAGCCTCTGCTTCATATGGTGGGAGATTATCTAGGGGTGAAAACAGATATGGAGAGATTTCCATTGGTTTTACAGTACTGGGTCATGAGAATAGACCACTGGCCAGAACTTGCCCAGTATGCAATTGAGCTGCTGGGCTGCCCTGCATCCAGTGTGCATTCCGAATGGGCATTCAGTGCTGCCGGAGGTTTTGTGACAGATAAAAGAGCCTGTCTGTACAAAGACTCCGTTGATCGGTTGACATTTTTTAAAAATGAATCTTTCCTGGATTAGCAGCAGCTATCAAGCCCCTGATACTGATGTCGCCGATTAAGTGTTTTTGGAATGTGGAATCTCTGCAAGACTGTCTAGGCTGCCTAGCTTTGTGGGTGTTAATTTTATCTGGACAAATTTTTTTTGGTGTAGGTTTCATGGGCACAATTAACACCCAAGGACCAATTTTTCCATACCTGTTTGACAGGTGCATAAAATTTTTAATTTTTTTACAGCAAGGCCAATTCTTGCTTTTATCAAGAGTACCTCTATAGGGTTACGGTGTGAAGGTGCCACCGACACCCAAAGCCCAGTTTTTCCACACTTGTTACTTCTATCCAAAGTCTGCGAAAAAGACAACAGAATTCATCCAAAAAATCTCTAATCTTTTTTCTGAGTGCACTAAATTGTGGCCTCATCATACAGACCGTCTCACAAGCCGTCGTTTATAAAATAAAGAAAGCTTGCAGGGAAAACGTCTTTTGCTAAATGTCATTATTGCTGCAGCAGGTCATATACATGATACAGATGTGCCACTTTACAGGCAGACTAAGGGGACCCCCCAGGCACTATATTTATATACTTAACCACCTCAATACTGGGCACTTTCGCCCCCTTCCTTCCCAGACCAATTTTCAGCTTTCAGCGCTCTCGCACTTTTAATGACAATTACTCGGTCATGCTACACTGTACCCAAATGAAATTTTTATCATTTTGTTCGCACAAATAGAGCTTTCTTTTGGTGGTATTTATTCACGACTCCATTTTTTTTTTTTTGCGATATAAGCGCAAAAATAGTGGAAATTTGGAAAAAAAACAATATTTTCTTTTTTCTGTTTTAAAAGAGATCCAGTAAAATCGAATTTTGTCATAAATTTAAGCCAAAATGTATTCTGCTACATGTTTTTGATAAAAAAAATCCTGTTAAGTGTATAATAATTGGTTTGTGTGATCACGGACATATGTACGCAAATGATCATGTACAGATGTGTGCAGGTGATCACGTACATATGTGTGCAGATTACCATTGGGACATGTGATTTTAGTGTGACATATGTGGGGGACAGCTTTTTTTATTATTTGGGGACATGTGTTTTGGGGACATGTGTGTTTTACATTATGTGGGGACATGTTTGTGTTTTACATTATGTGGGGACATGTGTGTGTTTTACATGTATGTATTTACATGTGTGTTGACACTAGACTGGTGATCAGTGAGTAAAAAGCTGTAAAAAACAGCTCATACTCACTGATCATCAGCCGGCTGCAGCGATCCCCTCTCCTCTCCTCCTCAGCGACAACTTCCGTGTGAGGAGAGGAGAGCTGATCGCCTAGCAACCGGCTGTGTTTACATCACATGACAGCTGTGATTGGACACGGCCGTCATGTGATCAGGAGGGCCAATCACAGAGCCCTCCTGCCGATCCGAGATGCGCCGTGTCCGGGGGACACGAGCGCATCGGGATCGCGCCGCTGCGCGGGCACGCGCGCGCGCGATCCCGCTCCTTCTGAGGGACGTTCCTGAACGTCCACTCAGAAGGAGAGAGCGCCCACCCGGCCGTTTATGTACATTGGCCGGGTGGGAAGTAGTTAAGGACCAGCCGCCGCAGTTGTACTGCGGCAGGTTGGCTCTCCTGCGCGATTCGCCATCATTGTACGGCGTACATGGCGATCTGTGGGCGCGCGTGTCCATTTGCTAGCGGGGGAGCCAATCAGCGGGTTCTGGCGGACTTGATGTCCGCTGGCCTTCCACGATCGCTCCACAGAGAGGCAGAATGGGGATCTACCAATGTAAACAAATGGATCCCCGTTCTGTCAGGGGAGTACAGAATGATCATCAGTTCCTAGTGATTAGGAACAGCGATCTCTCTCTACTCCCTGTCAGTTCCCTCCCCCCCACAGTTAGAAACCACCTCCCTAAGGAATATTTAACCCTTTTGATCGCCCCCTAGTGTTAACCCCTTCCCTGCCAGTGTCATTTATACAGTAATTAGTGCATTTTTATAGCACTGATCACTGTATAAATGTCACTGGTCCCAAAAATGTGTCAAAAGTGTCCGCCACAATGTTGCAGTCCCGCTAAAAATCTCAGTTTACCGCCATTACCGGTAAAAAAATAATAATAATGCCATAAATCTATCCCCTATTTTGTAGACGCGATAACTTTTGCGCAAACCAATCGATTTATGCTAATTGGGATTTTTTTTATACCAAAAATATGAAGAATAATACATATTGGCCTAAACTGAAGAAGAAATTTGATTTTTTTACTTTTTTTTTTTTGGATATTTATTATAGCAAAAAGTAAAAAATATATATTATTTTTTTTTCAAAATGGTTGGCTTTTTTTTTTGTTTATAGCTCAAAGAATAAAAACTGCAGAGGTAACCAAATACCCCCAAAAGAAAGCTCTATTTGTGGGAGAAAAAGGACATAAATTTTGTTTGGTTACAGCGTCGCACGACCGCGCAATTGTCAGCTAAAGCGACGTAGTGCTGAATCGCAGAAAATGGCCTGGTCATGAAGGGGGGAAATTCTTCCGGTCCTTAAGTAGTTTTTGATTGTTTTCCTCTTAGCATCATTAATTCACTGCTCGTTTAAAAAATCATCTTTTTGAAAATCTTTTTTTTTCATTGATAAATGGCCCCCCAGGGAAGTACCCGGACCCCCATAACCATTGTAGGCCCAATTACTGGCATATAAGCCTTCAAAATGGGCACTTTTGATTTTTCCATTTTGGGTCCCATAGACTTTAATAGGTTTGGCTCCGAACTTTTGCGATGTTCGAAAGTTCTGGCGCGAACCGAACCGGGGGGGGGGGGGGATTGGGGGTGTTCAGCCCATCACTAAGTATTTTCAGAAGGGGGGGAGGGGGGGTCATCTCTGGCAGCCTCTATGTGTTTCTCATGCCAGGTTTCCTTTCTACATCCAGTGAAGTTTGTTTTGTAGAGTTTACAGAGGGATACGATGTGTTTTCAATGATGAAAAGCCGGGGATTATGGGAGTAGATGGGGTCTGCTTCTATTTATAGTGAAGACACGTCAATCGATCTCTGGAACACACGGCTCGCTCGCTGGCCTCGATCAAAGAGGAAAGTGTTTATATGAACGTTTGGTGAACTGGAGGCCGCCGCACTAATGTAAACGCGGAGGCCGCAAATAGAACGGAAAACACATCGCACTTTTCACATGACGTAAAGAACTTTTGGGTCATAGGACAAAAAAGAAATGATGGAAGAGTCTCTATCCCCTAAAGAAGAGCTCTGGGATAGAGCAACTCACTAACTGGCAGGGCCGTCTTTTCGCATGGGCATGCTGGGCAGTTGCCGGGGGGGCCCAACTTGCCTGGGGGGCCCCACCTGCCCAGCAACCCCAGCCAGGGCAGGACTGGCCTACCGGGACACCAGGAAATTTCCCGGTAGGCCGCCTGCCCTGGGGCCACTTTGAGTTGCAGCTGTAAGAAGGTCCCGCCCCCCTAGACCGGCTTGTGTAATAGTAGATTAAATCAGTGTTTCGCCTATCACACGAGCCTGTCTAGGGGGGCGGGACCTTGTTACAGCTGACCACAGACCCAGCCAGCTCCGTGATACACAGGAGGAGATGCCAGCTGTGTGTGTGTGTTACCAGGTGATGGTGAGTCTGTATTAATTGGCACAGTGATGCTGCATTCATGGGCACAGTGAGGGTGCAATGGTGGGCACAGTCAGGGTGCGATGGTGGGCACAGTGAGGCTGCATTTAAGGGGCACATTGAGGCTACAATGGTGGGTACAGTGAGGCTGCATTCATGGACACAGTGAAGCTGCATTTGATGGGCAATCGTGCGTGATTCTGTAGACAGGGCCCCAGGGCACTGTATTGCTCTTATAATGCTCTTAAGATGGCACTGCTAACTGGATAAAATATCACAATTCTGTCATTATCTGGATTATCTGTTAAAGCCCAACTCCAGCCTTCCTAACAAAGAGTGGCCCAGCCATTGCAAACAATTATAAAGAGAGCTCTTGCTGCAATACTCAACTCCTCTGAGGTGCTGCTCACCCCAGACTCACCACTCTGCAATCCTGCACCGGTCATCAAATGACGCCCAGCATTGTTCAACCCAGTTCTTATGAGTCCAGACTGTCATGGACCCGCCCCCTGAATGCACGTCATCAGGCCATCCTGGACTGCAGAGATTGTACTTTATTACATCGACCTGCCTATTCTGTGAGACAAGGGTGTCATGGACCCGCCCCCTTGTGTTCGTCATCAGGACATCCAGGACAGCAGAGAACCACACCCGCCCATCCTGTGATCCCAGTTTGTAACAGACCCGCCCACTGAGTGTTCATCGTTATCCAACCACTCTGGACTGCAGAGAGCGATATCACTTTATTACATTGACCCTCCTATTCTGTGAGCCCCGGCTGTCATGGACCCACCCCTGCGCTGCGTGTGTGCCATCAGGTCACCCTGGACTACAGAGAGAAACTCCATATTATTACATTGACCCGCCCATCTTGTGAGCCCCAGTTGTCATGGACCCGCTCCCTGGATGCATGTCATCAGGCTGCCCTGGACTGCAGAGAGCGATACCACTTTATTACATTGACCCGCCCATTCTCTGAGCCCCAGTTGTCATGGACCAGCCCCCTGGATGCACGTCATCAGGCCACCCCGGACTGCAGAGAGCTGCAACACCATATTATTACAATGACCCATCCTGTGAACCCAGGCCATCATGGACCCACCCCCTGAGTGTTCGTCATCAGGCCATCCTGGACTGCAGAGAGCGACACCACTTTTTTACATTGACCCGCCCATCCTGTGAACCCAGGCCGTCATGGACCCGCCCCCTGGGTGCACATCATCAGGTCACCCTGGACTGCAGAGAGCAACACAATATTATTAAAGTGGCACGCCCAACCTGTGAACCAAGGTTGTCATGGACCCGCCCCCTGGGGGTGTGTCATCAGGGTCTGCCCTGGAGTGCAGGAAGCGACGCCACTTTATTTTTATTGACCCGCCCATGATGATGACGTCACTTGACTGGACTGAAGACACCAGGAAAAAAACAGAATAAAAAAAAAGAAGAGTGTGGGGTGCTCCAAGGAGCGGGGGTGGGAGGGCGCAGAGCTTAAGTTGTGCTTTATGGTAGATATTTACCGACCGCCCCTGCTGCCCATTATTGTGAGGAAATCCTCCGCAGTGTCTTTCAAAACTACCTCTGGGAGTGTCAATTTGTTGTGTCCCCTCAAAGAACTCAATGGTTTCCCCCGCCATACAATGTCGCTGTACAATGCTATTTGGCAAAAGTGCAGCACAAGAACCAATCAGCTCACTAGATTTCTGGCAGGATCAACAAGTGTTTTTGTGCACCTAAATCAAATTAAATACTTGCAATGGTATCTTTACAAAACCAAATTCATGGTTCAGGGTCATCTATCCTGCTGTTCAGCGACCTACAAAAACGCACGCATAATAAAAAACGGTCCCCTTATGGGTGCTGTACCAACCTGTCACCAGCAGATGGAGACAGAGCTCCATTCTGTAAGGATTCTGTAGCCCAGTAAGGCAGCAGATGGTGTATTCCATCAAACTCACTCAGCAATGTGTCTCCAGCCTGGCCTCTATCACACACACCTTGGGGTGCTGATGCCTTGCAGAAAAGATTTCTGTTTCTCGCAGTGAATTACAGAATTGTTGTTGAGTAAAGCGGACTCGCTGAGATTTTGGAGAATTGCATGTGGCTGTTGGTGGGGGGAGTACAGAGGGTGGAAGATTCTTACAGTCAGTCTCCAGGATTCCAGAAATATTATAACATAAAGAAGATATGATAACGATTTGTTACAAATGTATCATTCACTGTTATTAAAATTGATATTCCATTATCTGTCTGCTGTCAGGAAACGTTTTCTAAATTGCTCGGTTTGCACCATACGGGTGCAAGTCGGTGGGCGTTTCTGTGCGTCTTCTGCGCATTCCAGTGCGTCACATGTAGGGCAGTCAATTGATTTCAATGGGCTGCATTATGCACAAGCAACCCATAAAAGAAGTCCCTGACCCATTTTCAAAATCGTGCCACACATGGAACTGCATGAATGAATGGCATCGCTGAGTGTCCGCTAAAGGGCAACGCGTTTCAGTGCAAGTCCAGATTTTGCACACATTCCCAACACGCACAAGGAGTGACCCTAGCCTAATTGGTACCTGCTAACACACACAGCACCATGTGATTCAGTGCGCAGTGGCAGCCGGTGGTAATTTTTTTTTTGGGGGGTGGGTGGGTGGCAAACAGTACCCCCCCCCCCCCGGATGGTCAGGTCTGGAGCACTTACCCCATCTTTGGTGGGCAGCACCTCTCCCGGGCTTTGGCAGCAGCTTCCTTCCTCAGCTCTCTACGAGCATCGCAACAGCTTCCGTTTCCTCCCTCCTCCTCAGGTGCCAATTGGGACTCTTCTCCTTTCGAGTAATCAGAAAACGGGTCTCAGATCTGCTTCTGATTGTCCGAATTGAGGATCAGTGTTTCAATAGCGAATATTCATTCTCTGTTGTAACACCTGGGTGGGCTCCTGGCGCAAAGCTCTTCGCCACGAGCCCACCCTGTTTTGAAGCCTATTAGAGCCTCTGGCTCTAATCAGGTGCTTCAAAACCCCCCCCCCCCCCCCCCGCTGATGCAATTCAAGCGCCCGGCGTCATGAAAGCGGCCAGACGTATAAATAGGAAGTGGCCATGGCAGCCGTGGATATGAATGAATCTTCATTCATATAGGGGGTGGCGGCCGTGGATAGAGGGGGGGGGGCGGCGCTCGTGCATCCCTAATGGATGGGCCGCCACTGTCAGTGCGGCACAATTTTAAAAAAAGGGTTAGGGACTTCTTTTATGCATTTCTGCCCTTCAGATGATGGATGGGAACCCACAGAAAAGTGTGGCCTGAGCCTTAATGGCACCTCCGCAAGTCTGCTAAAGGGCAGCATGTTTCTGTGTCGGGAAAGGGTGTCGTTTTGTGTGCTTTCCCAACACACACACACGGTGCTGAACTAGCCAGTTTCCTGTTAACAATTGCACCCAGAGCTGCCAATAGGGGTGTAGCACCGGGTCTCCTGTAGGGGCCCGGGAACACGGGGGGGGGGGCCGGACAACAGTGGGATCGGTGCGGCGGGACAGGAATACAATTACAAAATGATGCACTGTGTCTGTGTCTCTCCCTCCTGCAGCTGAAGGCCAGAGAGAGGGAGAGAAACTGGCTTTCAGCTGCTGGAGGGAGAGACACAGACACAGTGAATCATTCTGTAATTGTATTCCTGTCCTGCCACACCGATCCCCCTCCATGTACTGCCCACATCTGATTCCCCCTGTGTGTCCAGCCCCCCCCCCACCCCGCTTCCCCCCGCAGCACTATCGGCTTCCCTCACCCGCCGACTGCTGTAGGCGCACAGGTGGATAGAGAGTGGGGGAAGGGGCCGGTAAATATGTAATTTATCGGCCCCTTCCTTTTCTGAATGGGATACAGTGAGTGATCAGTATGGATTGCTCCTATGTCCATTCATAACTGAGCATAGTAAACTGCATTTATGCTTCAGTTTATGAATGGGGAGGAGCATCTGCCTCCTATTCATTCATTATCAGTGCAGCTGAGGCTGCAGAGAAAGGAACTGAAGAATCTGTGTCCTCAACTCCTTTCTCTGTCTCAAAGGTGAGATGTTAGGGGCTTGTTTTTCATTCAAAACCCCCCAAACAGGGTTGTAAATATATATATATATATATATATATATATATATATATATATATATATACAATTGTTTAATAAAATGTAAAAAAATAAATATATTTTTTTAAAGTTGTAAAAGAAAAACATTTAAAAAAAATTAGAAAAGAAAGAGTTTTAAAATAAAAAACTATATATTTTACCGGGGGGGGGGGGGGGTTCTTTTTTTTTTCACGTATAACTCTTTATTCAAAGATTTTTTCAATTATAACCAAACATGTAAAAAATGACAAAAGGAATAAAACAATTTTAGAATCATAAAAAAAAAAAAAAAAATCACAACCAACTTCGCTAAGCATATGTAACAAATAAGCCAACATTGACACATGTTAAATATATAAACTAAAGATAGAGGTAAATACAGATTATAAATTAATACACCACCCTAGTGAAAATTCATTATCAAATCAAATTGTAACCTCCAGAGTAATAATATGTCTAATATGCGACAGTTACAACAATTGTTAACCTATATTTTATATACCTTGACTTTACTACTTTAGGAAGAAAAAAACCTTACTTCTGATCCCCAACAATGGGGGTCCGGAGACACAATCTACAAAAAAAAAAAAAAGAGGGAAAAAAAAAAAAAGACCCTGACTGCACCAATTATCATTTTGTTTTGGACAAGAAAGAAAATACATCCCGTGGTGGTGTACGGGATAACCCTGTAAGCCATGAAGGTGCCGCGGTGCCTGGATAGCCACAAGGGGGCATGAAAGGTTTGAAATGAACCCACACAGTAACCAAATATTTACAAAGTATATGAGATAAATACAGAAACAAACATAAAATATATCACAATAAAAACTCAGGATTAGTAATAGATAATACAGTGGAACCTCGGATTGCGAGTATCGCGGTATAGGAGCGATTCGCAATACAAGCTGTTTTGAAAAAAAAAAAAATCCTGACTCAAAGTTTGCAAGCGTTGTCTCGCAAGTCGAGCAGGATTCAAGCCGCTGGGGTGTGCAGTACTGCATTTGGAGAGGTGCGGGGGTGCTGGTGACGCTCGGAGACGCTCGGTGACTCTCAGAGACACTCGGAGACGTTCGGAGATGCTCTGAGACGCTTGGTTCCCGAGTGTCTTAGAGTGTTTCCGAGCACCCCCGCACCTCCGGCCACATACAGTACTGCATACACCAGCAGTGACTGTGGAACCAATTATCTGAGTTTCCATTGATTTCTTTGGGGAAACTTGCTTTGATATATGAGTGCTTTGGATTACAAGCATAGGATTATGCTCCTGATCCAAGGTATTACTGTAGAAATAAACCCAGATAATAAGAACAATGATAGTAGCAATCCAAAAGCTCTTATTCCGGAGGTAGTGCTCTGTGCTATAAACTATATACTAATAGCTAACACTGAGTATGAAAAAGAGGAGGTGCTACTCCTCGCAACGCGTTTCCCATGATCCTTTGCAAGTTGAACACCAGCAGGAACAGATTTAGCCATTGAACTGATGAGGGGGTGTCCATCCCGGTGCATCCCTGTGCATAGTTCTCCCCCCATCAATTCCTACCTGATCCTCGGAATCCTGGGACGGTCCACGCCCTGCTTTATTTTCACCCGGGTACTTTACACCTGTCAGTGCAGATTTTTGGCTACACTAATAAAGTTTAGTACACTATGAGTGTAATGCGCGCTCCCAGCACAGAAACCTCCGCCACCCATAGATGTGTAAGGAGCGCGGACCCTCTTTGCCGCGGTACGTAGGCGGTACATGGTGATTGGTTGGAAAGAAGTTAATGAGTGAATGTGAACTTTGTTTTTGCGATTTTGTCCGAAGTTTCTGTTTGCCATACCACAGTTGTGATTATAGACCCCGTATGAACAATTCATTAAAATTAGACACTGAACTCCGAGCACAAGATCTATTTTAAATATATATACAGTATATATTCCCCAATAGCCACAAAGTATAGAAATCCTCATTTGTGCCTTTGCAAACCCAGGTATTGCCTTTTAAAAAGTAGCAGTGACATCATCACTGTGCTGTATATAGCCTGTGCAGAGAGAAGAGCTGTGGGAGGGGCCCAGAAGGCTCCACCCACTACAGAAATCTACAGGAGGGGGCAGAAACAAGAGCGGTCCCCCTGCACAAGGAGAGAGATTAGAGCTGTGGGAGGGGCCCAGCAGACTCCACCCACTACCGGCTGCCTGTAGAAAACTACAGGGGGGGGGGGGGCAAAAACAAGACCAGTTCCCCTGCACAATGAGAAAGAGCCAAGCTGTGGGAAGGGCCCCGCTGGTTCCACCCACTACAGGAGGGGGGCGGAGACAAGACCAGTCCCCCTGCACAATGAGAAAGAGCCAAGCTGTGGGAGGGGCTCAGCAGACTCCACCCACTACAAATAAACTACAGGAGAGGGTGAAGACAAGACCAGTCCCCCCTGCACAATGAAAAAGAACCAAGCTGGGGGAGGGGCCCAGCAAGTTCCACCCACTACAGGAGGAGGGTGGAGACAAGACCAGTTCTCTGCACAGCTGTGGGAGGGGCCCAGCAGGTTCCACCCACTACAAAAATCTACAGGAGGGGTGGAGACAAGACCAGTCCCCTGCACAGCTGTGGGAGGGGCCCAGCAGGTTCCACCCACTACAAAAATCTACAGGAGGGGGCGGAGACAAGACCAGTCCCTCTGCTTAAGGAGAGAGAACAGAGCTGTGGGAGGGGCCCAACAGACCCCACCCACTACAGAAAACTACAGGAGGGGGCGGAGACAAGACCAGTCCCCCTGCTAACAGTGAAATTCTACCCAAAAGTCCACTTATTTGCTTACTCCACCCCCCCCCCCGGTGCCACCTTTGGCACCTTTCAGGGGGGAACGGGTACCTGTTTTTGACGCAGCGCTGTCTCTTGGAAGTTCGCCCCCCTTCCTTCCTCCGCTGCCGGGCCAATTAGAAAGCATGGCATGCTTTGCGCATGCGCAGTAGGGAACAGAAGATTGGCTGGGGTGTCGACATTGCGGGCTCCCTGGACAGGTAAGTGTCCATATATTAAAAGTCAGCAGCTACAGTAATTGTACAGTATTTGTAGCTGCTGACTTTTAATACTTTTTTTTCCCCCAGGCTGGAACTCCGCTTTAAGGAGAGAGAGCAGAGACGTGGGAGGGGCCCAGCAGGCTCCACCCACTACAGAAAACTACAGGCGAGAGCAAAGACAAGACCAGTCCCCCTTCACGTGGAGAGAGAGCAGAGATGTGGGAGGGGCCCAGCAGGCTCCACCCACTACAGAAAACTACAGGAGGGGGCGGAGACAAGACCAGTCCCCCTTCTCGAGGAGAGAGAGCAGAGATGTGGGAGGGGCCCAGCAGGCTCCACCCACTACAGAAAACTACAGGAGGGGGGCGGAGACAAGACCAGTCCCCCTGCTCGAGGAGAGAGAGAGCAGAGATGTGGGAGGGGCCCAGCAGGCTCCACCCACTACAGAAAACTACAGGAGGGGGCAGAGACAAGACCAGTCCCCCTGCTCGAGGAGAGAGGGCAGCAGTGGGCGGTCTTTATTACAGGAAGTCTCACACTGGATTACTGCACAGATCTGGGAGAAATACACAAAGCTCACGAGCTTCAGGGAGAAGTCACATGACCGATGGATTTATTATCCCGGAGCTCCGCTTTAATATACAGAGTCAGCAATCTGCGCAGAACATAGAGAAGAGGTAAAACAAAGCTGATGAAATAGACGTTCCCTGGCAGACGAGGGACAACTACAAGATTTATTTCAGGATGGATCGGCATCCTCCTTCACCCAAACAGCCGCTAGAAAAACCCAATTACCGGGTCGGCTCGCTGCGCTTGTTTGTAATCTGTCAGAGAACCGTCAGTCGCGCCGAGCGTTTTGTGAAAACAAGTCTGATATCCTGACAAGCGCTCGCTAAAGCAATTAAATAATATTCCTGCCAGGAAGGCCGAGTAATTGCGTGTATGAAAGGCGCGTAGACGACGTCTCCGTACATCTCCTTCTGTCTGGACAAATCAATTCAGCTCAACACAAATGGAATGGACGGATCTTGTGGCCACGGCTGGAGATGAATCTGACCACGGCGGGGGGTGGGGGGTGGTGCTTCGTTCAGAGATTGGTTGAGCTTCTATGGCATCATGTGATCAGGGCTTGGACAAGGGGTGGGCAGGTGGGGCTACTGTCCTGGGCACTGTGGGCACAGAGTCATGTGAGCTGGGGGGGGGGGGGGCACTGCAAAGAGATTGGGGGTGGAAATTGGTGTTGGGTGGGAGAATTTGGGGGACAACAGGGAGTAAGAATTGTTTTAGGCAGGGAAATTTGGGGGTGTGTGGGGATTTGGCGGGATTTGTGTTGGGAAGGGGGAGGGAGGAGAAGGAGTTGTGTTAGGAGGAGGGATTTGGAGGGTTTCTGCTAGAAGAGATTGTATGGTAGAGGGGGGAGGAGGAGAATTTTTTTTTTGGGGGGGGGGGTATTTGTGCTAGGATGCGAAAATGGGAGGGGTTATGCTAGGAGGGGGGATTGGGGGGGTTTGTGTTGGGAGGGGGGCTTGGAGTGCTGGGGGGAGAGGATGTGTGCTTGGAGGGGAAATTTGAGGGATAGAGTGCTGTCAGGATTTGGGGAGAGAGAGCATTTAAACTGGAAGGGGGGATTGGGGGGAAATTTCTGCTGGGAGGGGGGATGTGTACTGGGAAGGAGGGGAATTTATACTTAGGGGGTAACAATGCAGATTAGTGCTCGATTTTGTTTGGGGGGAGGGGATTTCTGCTGGCACATAATGCTCATACATCTTGGGGGGGGGCAGTTTGGCATGTTTTCCCTGGGCTCTAAATTACCTTGTTCCGGCACAGCATGGGATCCATCTTTTTTCCTGGTTCAGGTTCAGCTCCTTCACTCCGTATGTCATGCAGGGCAGGGACAAGGGGAAACTGCCCTGGGCACAACAGAGCAAGGGGGCAGAGAATGAACACAGGGCGGCAAACCAATTCTACAACATGCATGGGGGAGGGGCACAGATCCACATCCTTGCACTGGGCGCTGGATGAACCTGTCCCAGTACTAAAGTCATATATGGGCTGGATGACACCTATGGGGTAAAGGGGCAGGAGCAAATCCACCTACCTTCAGCACCAACTTACCTCCAGAGATAACAATGGTGATGCACAAAAACTGTCCAGAAAAACTGAACTCTGTAGGTGTCTGTCAGGGCCTGAAGGAGGCCATAGACCTCATCCGGAGTTGGCAATGATTATCTCATGTCTGTGACCACTTCAAGGGTCAGACCACATAAAATAGCCATTTTCAACCTATTGACCCCAGAAGAACCAATTCTCAGATCTTGAGGAGCCCCCTCTAAAATAAATGATTGGTCAGTGGAAATAATGTACCTTACATTGTGATCAGTGAGAAGAATATTCCTTACATTGGTGATCAGTAGGAAGAATGTTCTTACATTGGTGATCAGTGGGAAGAATGTTCCTTACATTGGTGATCAGTGAGAAGAATGTTCCTTACATTGGTGATCAGTGAAGAATGTTCCTTAACATTGGTGATCAGTGAGAAGAATGCTCCTTACATTGGTGATCAATGAGAAGAATGCTCCTTACATTGGTGATCAGTGAGAAGAATGTTCCTTACATTGGTGATCAGTGAAGAATGTCCCTTACATTGGTGATCAGTGGGAAGAATGTTCCTTACATTGGTGATCAGTGGGAAGAATGTTCCTTACATTGGTGATCAGTGGGAAGAATGTTCCTTACATTGGTGATCAGTGGGAAGAATGTTCCTTACATTGGTGATCAGTGGGAAGAATGTTCCTTACATTGGTGATCAGTGGGAAGAATGTTCCTTACATTGGTGATCAGTGAGAAGAATGCTCCTTACATTGGTGATCAGTGAGAAGAATGTTCCTTACATTGGTGATCAGTGAAGAATGTTCCTTACATTGGTGATCAGTGAGAAGAATGTTCCTTACATTGGTGATCAGTGAGAAGAATGCTCCTTACATTGGTGATCAGTGAGAAGAATGTTCCCTTACATTGGTGATCAGTGAGAAGAATGTTCCTTACATTGATGATTAGTGAGAAGAATGTTCCTTACATTGGTGATCAGTGAGAAGAATGTTCCTTACATTGGTGATTAGTGAGAAGAATGTTCCTTACATTGGTGATCAGTGAGAAGAATGTTCCTTACATTGGTGATCAGTGGGAAGAATGTTCCTTACATTGGTGATTCAGTGAGAAGAATGTTCCTTACATTGGTGATCAGTGAGAAGAATGTTCCTTACATTGGTGATCAGTGAGAAGAATGTTCCTTACATTGGTGATCAGTGGGAAGAATGTTCCTTACATTGTGATCAGTGAGAAGAATGTTCCTTACATTGGTGATCAGTGAAGAATGTTCCTTACATTGGTGATCAGTGGGAAGAATGTCCCTTACATTGGTGATCAGTGAGAAGAATGTTCCTTACATTGGTGATCAGTGAGAAGAATGTTCCTTACATTGGTGATCAGTGGGAAGAATGTTCCTTACATTGGTGATCAGTGGGAAGAATGTTCCTTACATTGGTGATCAGTGGGAAGAATGTTCCTTACATTGGTGATCAGTGGGAAGAATGTTCCTTACATTGGTGATCAGTGGGAAGAATGCTCCTTACATTGGTGATCAGTGGGAAGAATGTTCCTTACATTGGTGATCAGTGAGAAGAATGCTCCTTACATTGGTGATCAGTGAGAAGAATGTTCCTTACATTGGTGATCAGTGGGAAGAATGTTCCTTACATTGGTGATCAGTGAGAAGAATGTTCCTTACATTGGTGATCAGTGAGAAGAATGTTCCTTACATTGGTGATCAGTGAGAAGAATGTTCCTTACATTGGTGATCAGTGAGAAGAATGTTCCTTACATTGGTGATCAGTGAGAAGAATGTTCCTTACATTGGTGATCAGTGGAAAGAATGTCTTCTGTACATACATTCCCTGTGATAGATCAAATTAGGAAAAGCATCTGAGTGGAGCGCTCCTTTAACATCACATGACATGGGTTGAGGATCTGCAGAGCGCCCTCCACATCATGTGATTAGGAGAATTAGTGTACTAATGGTTTCCATACTGTCTATGCTCAGAGATGGGGGTCGCCCCCCCTCCCCCCCCCATCATGCTAATTAATGGCATTGAAAATAAGCAGAGGCAGGATTAATTAGGCGTGAAGGAAGCGGGCTGGGAAGTGTCAGGACGGGAAGGATAACCCGTTTTGCCCGGATAATGACAGGCTGGTTATGTTATTAATACGCAGATAATTAGATTATCGCTCTCATTTAAGACAGCAGATGCCGCCGACCGCTGGAACGGTTTTCTGGGAAGACAAAGCTATCTTTAATGAACTCCGGACTCCGCCTGACGGAGAGTCCAGGCCGCAGCCCATCGACTTTTCATGTGCATGGAGCCGGGGACTGGCAGGCTGTGCTGGGATATATAGTTCCCCCACCTCTGGAGCTCACATATGGCCAATAATAGATCTTTATATTGAGTGAAGGAAATTATTTGGCCACTTTAGACTGAGGCACCGCTCACACTTTGCGATTTGAAGTTGTGGCGGAATCCCTGCGATTCGTCCCATGATTCCAAACCTGCGCTGCAATCGCTGTAAACCACACACTCACGTTTTGGGTGGCATCCTTTCTAAATGCCCCCACCCCCCATGCGATGCAATTTTGCTGCGACTATCACGTGACAGAATGACGCGCAAAACACGTGAAGCTTGTCGGCCAGAAATGGACGGGATTTTCTTTTGGGAGTCAAACGCGTGAAGTGAACAGACTGCTCTATGCGCAGCACTTGGAATCGCATGAGAATCGCACTACATGTGGTGTGAATGGGGCCTTAGACTAGGCTCACCCTATGCAGGTGCCCATAGGTGTGCGCAGACTATAACATTAGGTTTACCCCACCTCAAAGCTCAACGTGGGGGTAACACGTGCCTTTCTCTGCAGCCTCGGCTGCCCAGGACAATGAATGAAACGTCCCCTGCAGCTGCTGGGGGGAGAGGAGGGGAGCCAGCAGCACTGCTGGGGGGGGGGGGGCTGAGAAGTAGGGGGAATCAGCAACACACCTAGGGGTAGATCTACTAAGGCTGGAGCACTCAGATCTCTGGTGCATCTGTGCATGGGAGCCAATCAGCTTCTATCCTCAGCTTGTTCAAGTAAGCTTTGGCAATAAAACCTGCAAGCTGATTGGTTTCTATGCAGAAGTGTGACTGATTTTGCACTCTCCAGGTTTGGTAAATAAACCCAATAATGTCAAAATACAATGATCATACAAAAAAAAAAACCTGACAGGCTGGTTGTACTAAAGTTGATCGTTAGATTGACTTCACTATAAGCAGCCTGCCTATAAATGGATCTAAATTTGGCTGGTACCTGCTGAATCTCCATCCGTCTATGGCCGGCTTAAAGTGATTGTAAAACTTTGTTTATTTAAAAAAACAAAAAAAAAACAAACATGTATTCAAACTTACCTCCACTGTGCAGCCCGTTTTGCACAGAGTGGCCCCGAACATGCATTTCTGGGGTCCCCCAGTGATTCCTTCCTGCATCGCAGAGCGCATGCACAGGGGAGGCCGTCATATGACGGCCTCCCGGGAATTCAGGTCCGCGCTGTGGCCGTCATTAGCGCGGATGCCAAGTGGTTAAGGTGAAAAAACACGAAGGTTTACAACCCCTTTAAGTATGCTCATATTCCTTTCTTAAATACGATTGCAGTATTAAAAAAAAAATGATTGTCTAGAGATCAGGCAGGTTATGTGTATGGATATTCGTTACAGTGAAGTGACTTTAACCACTAACCCTCCGGAAGATTTACCCCCACTTCAATGACCGGGCCATTTTTGGCGATATGGCACTGCGTTAATTTAACTGACAATTGCGCGGTCGTGCGACGTTGTACACAAATAAAATTGATGTCCTTCCCCCCCCCCCCCCCACAAATAGAGATTTCTTTTGGTGGTATTTGATCACCTCTGCAGTTTTTCTTTTTTGCGCTTTAAACAAAAAAAGACCGAACATTTAAAAAAAAAAAACAACAAAAAAAAAACCAATATTTTTTTACTTTCTGCTATAAAACATCCAATTAAAATTTTTTTAATAATAAAAAAAACCAATATTTTTTACTTTCTGCTATAAAACATCCAATTAAAATTTTTTTAATAATCTAATTTCTTCATAAATTTAGGCCAATATGTATTCTGCTACATATACTGCATAAGAAACGCTCAAAAGCACCTAAACGTGCAAAAAAATGAATAAACGAAACATTCTGGCCAATAGAGTGCGTTTTACTAGGCGTATTAACGCGCATGCAAAAATGCAGATATTTACTTTTTATTTTTTTTCTGCTGCTAAACTCCTGTAAGAGAAAAGACATCATAGAGAATCCGGAGTGTCAGCGGCCTAAAAAAGAAAGAGGAGCTGTCGGAATTCGGTTTGAAACAATGTTTTGACTTGTATCATTTTTATGTGAAACTCACCAATGAAATCAGCACATTGTGTTCATCATCAACATTAAAGTGTATGGACACCCTAATGGCCCGTACACAGGATCCGAATATCGTACGATGGATCGTAAACTTTTTTCGCTTAATAGTCTCAAGTAGAAATTGAATAGGTAAATAAAGTCACGAAAATTCTCGTCCGACAGGAAAAAAAAAAATGTCATGTGTTGTAATGTATTTGTATTTTCGGACGACAGCTATACTAAGCGAAAATCGTACGATCTGGTATCGTAACGAGGAACATTTTCGTGCTTGTCCGATCGAATAATATCAAATGAACTCTCGTGACTGGCTCTCGAAAGTAGCGTACACACGATCCGAAAAACGTACGAATCTTCCTCGGACGACCATTTTCGTACGATATTCGGATCGTGTGTACGGGCCATAAGGGTCCTCTCCTAAAAAAAAAAAAAGAAAAAGAAAAAATGCTGGCTCCTGGACCCTCCTGGAGTGTTCGGCCCCTACGCCCTCTCTGGGCCGTTCACACTGTGCGCATGCGCAGCGCACCCTCTCTCCTTCCCCTAGCTGAGCTCAGCTGCTGCAGCTAGAATAAACCGCACAGTTTAAATGGCCACTAGAGGGCACACAGTTGTAGCCCCCGGCCTGTCCTACAACCATCAGGATGGAGAAGGATGGAGCAGCCAGCAGTTTTTGTAGCGGCCCACCTACAGCTGCATATGTAATGTGAACCGCTACCGGGACAGGCTCATCTAGTGCCCGGGGCGCGGGTGCGAAAACTGCGTCCCCTTCCTCCACTGTTAATGCATGGCGTAGAATGGGTTTACTGCCCTGTGTCCATTATCTGCCACCTTGCTCCACTGTGCCCACCTGCCCCCCCCCCCCCCCCCCTTGTCCCCACCCTGATGGAAGCAGGAGCGGTATTTGAAAAAGGAGGCGGGTCGGTATTTTCTATTCCGGGGATATGGAATTGCATGGGGGGGGGGGGGGGGGGGGCTTTGTGCAAAATAAAGCCGAAGGTGAATTCACACTTTAAATTCCACTGTAACCATTTCAATAACGAGCACTTTTACCCCCTTCCTGCCCAGGCCAATTTCCAGCTTTCAGCGCTTTCACACTTTGAATGACAATTGCGCGGTCATGCATATTTTTTTCACACAAATAGAGCTTTCTTTTGGTGGGATTTAATCACCGCTGGGGTATTTATTTTTTGATAAATGAAGGAAACAAAGACCAAAAATGTTAAAAAAAAAAAAAGTTTTAAATTTGTTTTAAAATTTTGCAAACAGGTAATTTTTCTCCTTTACTGATGTGTGCTGATGAGGCTGCACTGATGGGCACTAATGAGGCGGCACTGGTGGGCACTGATAAGGAGGCAGTGATGAGGCTGCACTGATAGGCGGCACTGATGGGCACTGTAAGGTTGCACTGAAGGGCACTGATGAGCACTGATTTGCAGCACTGGTGGGCACCGGGGACTGATTGGCAGCACTGGTGGGCACTGGGGACTGATTGGCAGCACTGGTGGGCACTGGGGACTGATTTGCAGCACTGGTGGGCACTGGGGACTGATTTGCAGCACTGGTGCGGGCACTGGGGACTGATTTGCAGCACTGGTGGGCACTGGGGACTGATTGGCAGCACTGGTGGGCACTGGGGACTGATTGGCAGCACTGGTGGCGGGCACTGGGGACTGATTTGCAGCACTGGTGGGCACTGGGCTGGGGACTGATTGGCAGCACTGATGGGCACCAGGGACTTATTGGCAGCACTGATGGGCACCAGGGACTTATTGGCAGCACTGGTGGGCACTGGGGACTGATTTGCAGCACTGGTGGGCACTGTGGACTGATTGGCAGCACTGGTGGGCACTGATAATCAGTGCCCTGACACTGATAAGAAGGCACTGATTTGCAGCACTGGTGGACACTGATTTGCAGCACTGGTGGGCACTGATTGGCAGTACTGGTGGGCACTGATTTGCAGCACTGATGGGCACTGATAGGCAGTACTGGTGGGCACTGATAATCAGTGCCCTGACACTGATAAGAAGGCACTGATTTGCAGTACTGCTGGGCACTGATTTGCAGCACTGGTGGGCACTGATTTGCAGCACTGATGGGCACTGATAGGCAGTACTGGTGGGCACTGATAATCAGTGCCCTGACACTGATGAGAAGGCACTGATTGGCAGCACTGGTGGGCACTGATAGGCAGTACTGGTGGGCACTGATAGGCAGTACTGGTGGGCACTGATTGGCAGCACTGGTGGACACTGATAGGCAGTACTGGGGGGCACTGATTGGCAGCACTGGTGGGCACTGATTGGCAGTACTGGGGGGCACTGATTGGCAGTACTGGGGGCCACTGTTAGGGCTGCACTGATAACCAGGACACTGATTATAAGTGTAGATGCCCCCTTTACCTCAGTGCGAGGAAAAGAATGCCGATAACGGCTTGTGTTTACATTGTGATCAGCTATGATTGGACACAGCTAATCACGTGGTAAAGGGCTGCTCTGATTGGCCCTTTACCTCGATCTGTGATCATCTGTGTCCCAAGGACACAGCAATCGCAGAGGGCGCTGCCCAGGCCCGATCACAGGAGGACATCATATGACACCCTCCCAGAACTACCTGACCACACCGTGGCTATAGCGTGGTCGGCAAGTAGTTAAGGAGTGTAATTGGTCCTCCTATATCTAATCTTGAGGGAACAGAATGATTTGCTTTTATCCTGTAGATACCTGTGAGTGGGGTGCTTTGAGGTCGGGGTCACACCCATGCAGGTTGCAGTTTGCTTATTCCAGGTGCACTTTGTGTTTTTCAATACACGTTTTTGATCCATTGAAGTCAAAAACCAGAATAAGGCTCCATTCACACTAGCGCGTTTTTTTGATGCATTTTGCAGAAATGCATGGGAATTTTTTAACATGGGTTCCCATGGAAAACGTTCACATCAATGCATTTTTGTGCCTCTGTGTTTTTGGAAAGGGTTGGGGATTTTTTTCATGCAAAATGCAGCGTTTAGCATGTAATAGAATTCAATGGACCCGCATCCAAAAACGCAAGTACCGTGTTTTTACCGCATTTTTGCTGCGTTTTGCGTTT
This sequence comes from Lithobates septentrionalis, assembly GCA_037952835.1. Lineage (NCBI taxonomy): Eukaryota > Metazoa > Chordata > Amphibia > Anura > Ranidae > Lithobates > Lithobates septentrionalis. The sequence continues at coordinate 725 of JBBDGP010004367.1, read as the reverse complement.
TTTTTCTCTCTTTTTTCCTACACTGTATACAGTATTAAAAGAAACACTGTAAAAAAAAATAACGCGGCAAAAACGCATGTTCAAAAATGCGGCAAGCACCGCAAAAAGCACTGCAGAAACACTCAAGAGCAACATGCATAGGTGTGAATCGAGCCTAAAAGTTTCTGGCCCTTTCCATAAAAGTCACAGATGTGAAAGTGACCCACAGGAAACCATGATAAATGGACTGTAGTGTGTTTCTGCAAAACTGAAAACGCACAAAAAAATGCATCAGTGTGAACCAGTACTGAGTAACCTAACAAAAAAAAACTGGGCAGGGCTGACACCACTTATGCGCTGTACACACGACCGGTTTTGCTGTCGGAATAAACTCCGAAGGTTTCTCCAACGGAATTCCACTCAAGCTGTCTTGCCACGCGGTGACGTACACCACTTACGACGGGACTAGAAAACGGAAGTTCAATAGCCAGTAGCTTCCGTCTCGTACTTGCTTCAGAGCATGCATCATTTTGGTCCGTCAGAACAGCATACAGACGATCGGTTTTCCCGATAGGAATTGGTTCCGTTGGAAATATTTAGAACATGTTTTATTTCTAGGTCTGTCGGAATTTTCAAAAAAAAAAATCCGATGGGGCCCACACACGATTGCAATATACGATGAAAAGATTCCGTGTGACATTCCGCTCGTGTGTACGCGGCTTCAGTCCACATAAATGCCGTGGTGT